>JABASH010003847.1:0-15436 GCA_019776445.1 Tomocerus maximus | reverse complement strand
CTAAAAATAAAATACAAAATCCTTGAGGGGCTATCATGTTCCGAATTTTTTTATTTTTACATACAAAAGAGAACGAAACGAGTTTGTCAAATCTCCATGCATTCATCCCACTCCAGAAACGATTTAATTTTTAAAACTGCTGGGAATTTCAAAGAAAAATGGCTGCAATATCCACTCAGAAAATATGTGGGTCATGTTTTAAAAAATACGGCAACTTTTTATTCCCCACGGGGGATGTGCTATCGCTGTAAAACGGATCGACCTGGTAGCCTTAAAAGGGTACAAAAATACAATAGACGGTATAAAGGCGTAATCAGTGTATGGTACTCAAAATACCACTTTGTTTTTGTTTGTTGAACACTCAAGTTAAGCTAGCTCTTAACTTCAGCAGCCTACTTGTAACAACAATTACCGGCTGATAAGTTATTTCATACTAGAAATAAGCCCTTCATACGGACAGGGTAGAAATGGAAATTTGTTGAATCATCATAATAAAAGGCACCCAAAATTCTACGTTTTACAGTCGATAACTGATACATTTTTCTACATTTACATCTATATAATGCTTTCAAAGCTATCTTTGGATTTCATTATATTTTTATTTCTTTCCAAATATTTAATCATTTAATTTTCAAATTTTAGATTCGTTTTAGCATAACCCCGTCATTTAATTTTTAGCATGACCGCGTCATTTAATTTTTAGCATGACCGCGTCATTTAATTTTTAGCATGACCGCGTCATTTAATTTTTAGCATGACCCCGTCATTTAATTTTTAGCATGATCCCGTCATTAAATTTTTAGCAAGGCTTCGTCATTTAATTTTTAGCATGACCCCGTCATTTAATTTTTAGCCTGACCCCGTCATTTAATTTTTAGCATTGCCCCGTCTTTTAATTTTAATATGACCCCGTCATTTATTTTGCCTGATTTTATTATTTTAGTTCTAGTATGCCTGCTCTTGTAATGTCAATTTTCAGTTTGCCCGACCAAGATATTTTAATTTTAGTTTGCCTGACCCCGTTATTTTAAATATAGTTTGCCCGACTACGTTATTTTGATTTTAGCCTACGTGACCCCGTTATTTCAATTTTAGTTAAGGGACATGTTACTAAACATTATATAGGAAAATGTCCCTTAACGTCATGTCACTTAGCGCTATGTCACTTAACTTCATTTCCCTTAACATCATGACACTTAATGCTATGTCACTTAATGTCATGTCACTTAGCGTCTTGTCACTTCTCGTCATGGCACTTAGGGTCATATCAGTTCTCGTCATGACACTTAGCTTCATGTCACATGACATTTAGCGTCTTGTCACTTCTCGTCATGACACTTAGCTTCATGTCACATGACGCTTAGCGTCTTGTCACTTCTCGTCATGACACTTAGCTTCATGTCACATGACGCTTAGCGTCTTGTCACTGCTCGTCATGACACTTAGGGCCCTATTATGACCGTCGTCTTAGGGTCATAAGAAGTCGCCAAGACGCCGTTTTCCATGTATTATCTACGTCTTGAGTAGTCCTCAGAACTTAAGAGGAGGTTCATAATACGAGCTTTAGCATCATGTCACTTTTCGTCATGACACTTAGCGTATTGTCACTTCTCGCCAAAAATATTGACACAGGACGTTCTGACTACAGTATGATCCAAAGGTCAGTTGACATAGGACTTTTTCATTTCCCACCATACCACAACCCTCACAGACTAGATATCAGTAAACCCTCAAATGTTTTTGTAGAAAATCTTTTTCCGAATCGAATGAACGTAGTTTCATTAAAATCGGTGAAGGTTAAAAGGGTTAAAACACTTTTTGAAAATAAAAAGTTGAAAATGTCGTGAAAATAAAAAGTTGAAAATGTCGTGAAAATCAAAAGTTAGTTGACACAGAACGTACCTCCCCACCATAGGCCCCATAGACATGATATCAGTAAACTCTCAAATTTGTTTCTAGAAAATCTTCTTCTGAATCGAATGAACTTAGTACCATCAAAATCGGTGAAGGTTAAAAGGGTTAAAATAGTTTTTGAAAATAAAAAGTTGAAAATGTCGTGAAAATCAAAAGTTAGTTGACATAGGACTTCCCTCCTCACACCCACAGACCTCACAGACATGATATCAGTAAGCCCTCAAATTTGTTTTTAGAGTCTTTACTTGATTCGAATGAACTTAGTTCCATCAAAATAGGTGAAGGCTAACGGAATTAAAATAGTTTTTGAAAATTGAAAATGTCAACTTATTTTTGCATCACTCTGGCTTTTTTATTTTGAAAAACTATTTTAACCCTTTTAACCTTCACTGATTTTGATAGGACTAAGTTTATTCGATTCAGAAAAAGATTCTCTACAAACAAATTTGAGGGTATCTAGTCTGTGAGGGTTGCGATAAGGTGGGAAATGAAAAAGTCCTATCTCAACTGACTTTTGGATCATACTGTATATGTATCTATAGAAAATTTTGAAAAAGATAGGTTGAGAAATGTAGAAAGTGGTATTCTATTATTATATAGATTTCAGCGGCTATGTATTCATGATTCTGTACGAAATCTAAAAAAACTATTTTTACCATTTTTTACCACTTACCACCAATATAATATTGAGGTAGTGGTATATAACGTTAAATACCATTAAAAACCACTTACTACTGGTAAGTGGCAAATGGTATTTTGTACACTGGGAAAAATCCATTCAATTTGATCATTTAACGTTCGGTAAAACATCATATTATTTGTATTTGTATGTAGAACCTTTTTGATCTAAAAATATGGGAACTGTCTTGACCTTACCGCATTGGGTATCGTTAATTGAAGAAATAATAGCTCCTATTCGACAGCTTCTGTTGCAACAGCTACAGATAAATCACCAATTACAGCGACAAAACCAGCAGCTACGTGTACAAAACCAGCAGATACGTGTACAAAATCAGCAGCTGCGAGTACAAAACCTGCTATTACGTGTACAAGACCATCAGCAACGCCAACAAAATCAGCAATTACGGCAATATTATGTCCAACGACAAAATGAAACTGATGATTGTAAGTATTACAATGTTTTATTCAATTTTCAAAGATTTTTGGCTTTACTATTGAAAATTTGTTGAGCAATTTAAACCCGTTTTTATCAAAGCAACACAACATATAAAAAGTGGTCAAAACGATTAATTCATAAATCACATTTTTAATCACGTCCTCTTTGGTCATGAAAAGAATTGTTAAAACAAAACTTCCCAAGTTTCATGCTATCATGTTTGATTGAATTTCGGCTGGAAGTTATCATATTGGAGAACTTGTCTCCTTCATTTTAGTGTATCTCAAGTTCTACTACAGCTACAGGGTCGTATAAAGGCTCATTAGAAAGGTAACAATATTGTGGGGGCTACAACCTTCACAAATTCAAAATTGTAATTGCATTAACAAAAGATCTTGCCTCATTGACAATTGGGTAGCACATTTCAAAAATAGTGGGACTTGTGGCCCCCCGCAATTTTGTCGCCTTTCAAATGAACCGTTACTTGATCTTGTAGTTGTAGTAGAACTGGCGACAGACTAAAAAATAGGGTTCATATTTTTTATACATACTGAAGCTATAGTACACACTCTTAAAACTCAACGTCAAAATTCCCTAACGTCATACTGAAACTGTTATTATTAACAATGTATAATGATGAGTAACGTTAAAAAATTGTTACCATTTTTTAAAATAACGTTATTTTTAATGTTATTAATAATGACATTATAATGTTGCTGTTGCTGATATTGCTGTTATAATGACGAGTTACAATAATGTAACATTGAGTCCTATAAGCGGAATATGATATGGTAAAGTAGAAATAATATCGTAGAAAGGATTAGTAGCAGTGTGGTGTGGTAATGAGACTGCTGATGGTAGGGTCGCGGTCGGTGGTGTGAATCGTAGTGCCTGCATCATATTTTGCTTTGGTCACATTTAATCATGTCACACCTAACATTGCATCATGTTAAATGTACGTGGGCTTACGCTAAACACTAACATTGCCTTTAAAATTTTGACAGTTTATTAGTGACAGAAAATGTTATGTTAACATTAAAAATGTACGTCCAAAAAAACAAGAAAAACAACTGGAACTGGAGTTAACGTTATTTTCGACTGTAATATCCTGTTACCATTTTTAAGAGTGCGGTATGGCCAGCTAACAGGGTAATAGCTGAATGTTGTAATGTTAGGTTCATGGCGACCAGTACGGCATCTCGGAGAATTTGAGTTTTGGCGAACTCACAAGCTCACAACCTTAATAAGTAATTTTAGATACCTAACCAACGGTTGATGGTGAAATTTTCATTTGATTATCAAGTAGCTGAAACCTATTTTTCGATTTGACCACTTTTGACCTTTTTGATCTGGTCCCTTAAGAAGGGGAAAAGCAGTCAAAAATCCAAAACCCATGCGTTGCGTTTTGTCCAGGATGAAATTAGTTTTGTTCGGAAGAAATTATAGGAGTTTTGCATGGATAATTTATTCTGGATCTGAAAATATCTCAGCCTTCCATTGCATATTGAAGTACATTTAAACTAAACACTTTTGTCCAGTGTTATCCATCCACTAATTTCGTCTACCGCAGCCCTGGTTCTATAGAATATTCTTAATCGATTTTCGTGTAATTTTTAGTATTAAGTCATGAATAATTCAAATTGCATGTGGTAACTTTAAAAGCATAACTTTTAATTTCAGGTACGATTGTAATTTCGATTTGCTTTGCCATAAACCTCCGGGCAGATTGAGATATGCAGATAAAGGCTGTATATTTGCAGAGGGAGAATCGCCGAAGATCCGTATGACACCTAAATATAAAATAGCGTTTCTGTTGGCGATATTAATTTAATTCTTCTCAGAGTCTACTGGGAATAGCACGATCCTTAAATTGCACTGGGTGAGTGTAAAAAGTATCTAATTATACGTTGTATATTAGAATAGAAACTACTGCTATTTTATATGTAAACAAAAATATGTAGCAATAGCTGTATAGTAGAACTTTGTGCCGTCAGTTTCAGAAATAATCTCAGGTTAGCGTTTTTAGTTGGTCAAGCTCAAGCTGTTTGACTCATTTTGCTTAATGTTCGAAAAAACGATATTAAAACTATTTGTGCTTAAAATTTATTGTGACCTAAAAAATAATTTTGAACGATAAGTTATCTTGATTTTGCCACATTGGGAAACTATATGTATATACCAATCAAATTAGATGATTAAAAACAAACTTCATACTTTTAACTGAGCGGTTCCGACGTTATTTTTAAAAATGATATTAATATATTGATAATATTTTAATTTTCATACGGAAAAATGGATATAATATTAATGATCAAAGTTGTCTTCTAGCTGTTATTCGAGTATCACTTCTCGTAAATATTGTTTTTAATGTTTTTGCTACCTTTATGCATCGATAAATTAATGTAAGCTAAGGTTATGATTTAATTTGAGCGCAGGACATGTTCAATTTTTATATGTACTACGATAAGCAAAGAGAAAGACGACTCGGACTCTATAAATAGTCCCATTTATGTGGAAAAGAAACCGAATGTAGGCATGTAATGGTCCGACTCAGTGTATTGTTTTCTGCATTATAGACATGTATTGTATTTACCTAGTAAATTGTCTGTGGTGACCTGCGTTATTCTGGATCTGAAAATATCTCAGCCTCCCATTGCATATTGAATACATTTAAACTAAACACTCCGAATTCCATTCAGTCCATTATTACTTTATTACAGATCAATTCTTCATCGTGTAAGTTCGTGGATTCGTTCATTTTACTTCTCAACTATTTTGTTTAGATCAATTACTGATTAATTAATTAATCATTTGTATAATTAATACAAAATTCAATTTCCAAATTGTGACAGGCGTCGAAAAGTTGATCCGGTGCCTTCTAAAAAATCTGATCAAAATAATATCTTCAAATACAAAGCTAAAATATGTATACATTCAATTAGTGCGGACTGCTAAAAAATAATTTTATTTAGACAATCTTTATGTTTACTCAATTTTTTCTACTTTGGCCTTCTTTTAAATATTGTAATACATAAAGTCTTCTCTTCCCCATCACTACGAGTTTCCTTACTTACCTTTCCCATACGCGTAGATGTACTTAGCTCAACTTGTAGAGCGGTTGCCCGGTTTGTGACAGATCCTAGGTTCAGATCTAGGTATGTGCGTTTAATTTTTAGTCCTTTCCGTCCTCATTTGCCTACCTACATTACCCATCTATTCTAATAACTCCCAATCATTCCTATCTCTGAGTCTATATCCATAGTGGAGATGTTGGAATAGATGGGTAATGTAGGTAGGCAAATGAGGACGGAAAGGGCTAAACATTAAACGCAAATACCTAGATCTGAACCTAGGAACTGTTGCAAAACGGGCAACCGCTCTACAAGTTGAGCTATATGTACTCGTATAGGAAAGGTAAGTAAGGAAACTCGTAGTGCTGGGGAAGAGAAGACTTGATATCTTACAATATTTAAGATTTTATCTTGAATTAGTAATTAAAAGAACTTTTTCCAAAGTTTGATAAACAATAAAATATGGACTGATGGCTCCAATAGTGCATAATGTGGATGTGTTTGTGGATGGCGTAATACAATCTGACAGTATTGTTTATAATTATAATACAAAAGGTCTGATTTTCACCCTTCCAGAACCAACAACCATTCCAGCCAATTCCTTATGCACTTTCTACTGTGGAATTCGTATTGACATTCCGGGGAATGTGTTTTTCAAAATAAGTGCATGTTTAGACTTACAAAGATATCCAACAATTAAAGTACTCACAAATCTCATATCTCAAAAGTACAGAAATGAATTAAAAATCCAAGTTACCAACAATAGCAATGAGTCAATAACTTTGCCCATAGGATTATGTCTGGCCAAGTTATCCTGCATCAATCGTCACAGAATGAATATCCACTACCACTACAGTCGTTTTCAAGGACCCGAAACATTACAGAATTGATATTCGATAAACTTTAAGTACATATATTATGATTAACATTATGTTGTTCGCACTACTACTATATAGAAGATTGGATCGTAATTTTGCACTACTCGTGTGGTAAATATTATTTTTGTCATTAATTCATTTGCACTAGCAATGCCTTTGATCAAAGATCTAAAGGCAATTATTTGAACATTTTTAAATTTATTATTTTTGGATTGATTATTTATATATTTTTCTAAGATTATTTTTGTTTTAATATTATTAGGAAAAAATCCAATTTGAAAAGACATTTATTTAAGGAGGACTCCACGATCAGAAAATGAGATTTTTAGAAATTATCCTTGACTGTGTGCTGTTAACAAACAGTCAAGGATACTCCCCAGCTTTCTCGCATGTAAAATAATAGAGGAAAACTCCCGGATACGATATCAACAGTTTGAAAAAGCGGGTAGTGTCGCGCAATAGCTCTGTCGAAAAAGGACAGATTTGTTTATGCTGCTTGTTTGCGTTTTTTGTACATTTTGGACTGTAAGTAAGAAAAACCTGGAGTTAAAACTTTCTTGTGTGTACTTTCCCACTCAAATTTTTATTTTTCAAAAAATGATTACTGGGGTTGAAATATATTTTTTCAAAAGAAATCGACCTCATGCAATGCACCCTAGAGGGATATCTGCAGATTCCAAATATGACATTTAAAACTATCTCACCCTTAAGGGGGACCCCAGTAGTATCCCTACGGTCGAGTCCCCCTCAACCCATGCTGTGATTCATTTATTTATTAAGTCTAAAAGTCTCAACCTACCCCTACACTACATTTAAACGGGAACATAGTTGGGGTTTTTACAAAATGCATACAGTTGCAACCGTTATGGGTGGGGGTCAGTGTTTTGCCTCTTTTATAACCTAACCTAATAAAAATATACATGTCTCGTGTTACCCAACCCTTAACGGTTGCCACTGTACGCATTTTGTAAAACCCGCATAGTTGTAATGCGTCAGAAGTGAATTGTGTATTGCTCGAAAGTTGTGATGCAAAAGCACTCTACGTTTTGAGGAATTGGTTAGGTAATTAGAAATCAAAAAGCTTCCGTGCATTTACTTCTTCGTCACAGGAAATAATACTTAAGTACCTACGACGCTACGACGTTCTCTCTGCTAAATTGACTTGTTTTTGTTTTCTTCGTAATTACACTTTCCGCTGTTTCATCTCTCGAATCGTTGGTCATAAACACAGATAAAATGAGGTGAGATTCCTTCCAGTACAAGCAGTCTCATAAACATTCTCAATTCCATTCAGTCGAAATTCAGATTCCTAAAAGTAAACGTCTGGATCCTAAATGCTGTAGAATATCAGCAAAAAAATTAATTTTTTTTAATATTATGGCATATTTCCAATCACTAAAAAACAATTACAAAACTGCAGCTTTGAAATAGGGTCATTTCTGCTATACACTTTACACATGGACAGTGAATTACGTGAAGGGAAACTATTTCCGGTAAATTAATTTTATTATCAATTATTGTAAATAGTAAGACAAGACAGTATTGAGCTTTGGGGCATTGATAATAATAAATTAGTCTAATGTATATGAATTATTATTGTATTTGTAGTATGGCAGAAGCATATCTTCCAGAAACCCCAACACCATCTGGCCCAAGAGAAAGTTTTCGTCAATTTATTCTGCAGTCGATAAAGATGATACCTGAGAAGAAAGTAAAATCCGACACTAGTTTGTACATTCAGAGCATGGAACGACAAGCTGAACCTCTCGAACTAAAAACTTGGAGTATTTTGAAGAAACCTTACAAATCAGAGTATGATTTTACCAAATACAAATCAACAAAATTGACAGATGAAGATGGTTTGGCTCCTACAGTATATGACGACCTCCTGATTCAAAATCGATCTTCTAAGGACATCCCCGAAAAATTACCTGAACACACAAGTTTGACTTCTCTCTCGTCAAGAGTCTCTTCCTTGGGATCTATCCACGAAATGTTTCTTGAGTCCCGTCTCACAACAGAGGAGAAATCTCAACCAAAGACGGATTGGGTTGCTTTGGGCCAGCAAATAGAAGATGAATATTCATCACCTGAATCCCCCAGAGGATTGGAATTTCCATTTCCAATCAGAGCACTAAATAGGAGTGAATCCGAATTCTTTCTGTAAAACATATTATTAGCCTATTCGGATCAGATTCTACATTCTCCACTTTGTCTTAAGGTATTATTAATTGTTTTATGGCTTTAAATGTCAACACAGCATCCTATCATTTAAAAATAAGTACCTAGCTCCTTATCAATTTCTACCTAACATTTTAGATATATTTTCCGACTCCTACCCCTCCTCTTGCTCTTTCAAATTTCTACCCAGCATCATTGTCACCTACAATGTAATCTCTAAACAGCCATTTATCACTTTTTGTCAGACCACTTACCATTCTCAGTATCTCCCAAGCCTCTTGCCATTTAAATGCCCACAAGCGTATTATCGCTCTGAATTTTTCCCCAACCTCTTATCCGCTTTGACATACAATTGATTTTAGGCTCCTCTGGCTCAATTTGAAAGTCATATATAAGTAAAATGTATGTGCAAAGTGATTCTGTAGTGCTGGATGCTGGATGTAATTCTAAGTTCTGAGATGTCGTTAATTAGATCACGAACAACTTCCTTGTCATACATATTCTCATATCCAAAATTATTAATTGTTATTTCCTTTGTGACTACAATTTCTATTAATTGTTATTTCCTTTGTGACTACAATTTCCGTCTTTGACTCGAACATTATGCATTGAATGTTATTATGTAGGTACTTTAGAAGGATTTATATTTTAAATGTTGTAAAACATAGTAGCATTCCTGAAAGTATGGTATTCTTGACTGATTTAACAAAGTAAGACTGACTTGACTTAGTTAATACGAATATTTCGTATTGTTTAATTCTTCTGTGGGATTATGATCTTGCGTTTTTAAAATTATTGTTGAAACATTGATAATCTTATAAAAAATGTTTGCATTTTTGAAATTTGTTTTACAAACATTGTGAATATGAATATTTTTGCGTGCCATTTAGTTTTAGCGAACTGAAAGTTTGATCTATATAAAATCTGTAAACGGCAATAGTTCATTATGATTAATATGGGTAATTATAGTAATTAGCTCGTCAACTGATTTTATATTGTATGGTATTTAGTATAGTATATTGTATAACTAAAATGTAAAATGCTTATAAGAAAAACAGGTACTGCGTAGTTGTACTCGTCTTGCTCGAGATATTAAGAGGCAATTGGTCGATACTAATTAGTTAAAATACTTCGTGGTAAACGGAAATTGAAAATGAAGCACGGAATTAATGCTTATTGAACTATATGTACTTAATGTAAATTACTTTTCTCTATTCCATACAACCAAGAAGTAAACTTTTCGTTAACTTACTCTTTGAAAACATTGTTAACCTGTAGTGATGTAAAAGTCTGTATTTGTGCCAAAATAAATAACTAATTTGAAGTCTGAGAAAAGTCTTTTCAACACATCTGTTATACTTTCTATCCGAGAAGGGTCTGAAGACAACAAACAATCTCTATTATCAATATCTTTTATCAATATCTTTTTGACTGTAAGCAATTTCATGAAAATCTATTTGCTGACAATTAAACGTCGTATGTATTACACAATAGCATTTTAAAATTACCAGTGGAATATTTTGGCCAAATTGCTGGATCTGGTAGAGCATTGGTAGATAATTTGATTCAATTAAATAACATTTAGTTGGCTTATCGACACCTATTAGATTCCCATTCACTTAAATCCAAAGTGCTCATTTCGTCAGTTCACTTAAATCCACATCTGCTCATTTCGTCAGTTCACTTAAATCCACATCTGCTCATTTCGTCAATTCACTTAAATCCAAAACGTTACATTATCCAATTCACTTAAATTCATCTATTTTCGTTAAGAGACTGTATAGTAAAGACCTATTTAGTATTATAGTAATAGCAATTAGTTGTACTCGGAGGGAGAAAATGTATTTTTCAATGAACATTTTTGTATTTAAGTGAACTGACAAAATGAGCAACTGTGGATTTAAGTGAATTGACGAAATGAGCAATTTTGGATTTAAGTGAATGGGAATCTAAGGTGTCGTTATATGCTTTCACTTTCATATCTTACAAGACCTCAGGCAGCCGCTGCCCTCCAAACTACAGTCGGAATCGGGACAAATCAAATGCTTTTACTATTCCTATTATTAAGTATTATTTACTGGAATAATGATCTACAAATGATCCACCAGATTCACCAATAGGGCCAAAAATTGATTTTTATTCCACTGCCTACTCAAATGTGATTTTCCACAAGCACACGCCTCAGTATAAAATGTTTCCAGGAATGAAGGAACAAATAAAATGTACTGCTCTGAGGCCAGATTTGGGTAGCAAGCAGATTTGGATCTTTGATCTGAATAAACTTCGTTTACTCAAAACACCACCCTTACATAGAACTTGAAAGATTGAATTCACTCTTTCGCATTTTTCTCTTTGGCATTAATTAATGTAATCCCACTTTCGACACTCAACTCTGGTTTTTTGTCTCGTCACTGTTCCGTGGCACTTTAGGATTACTATGGGACATTATTATACTTTATGATACTTTATGAGCAATATATGTAAATGAGGTTTATTACAGGGCTGGGACGTGGTTAAAACCACTAGTGGACAAAATGGCCTGGTCAAAATGAACGTCAAAGTGGACAAAATGGACAAAATACCCTTTTGGGGCACACTGATATTTCAATAGTCAACAGCAAGTCAAACATCCTAAACTTTGCAATTAAAAATCAATAGAATGCGTCATTTTGTAGTCTCTTGTTACTATAGACAGACTAACGGTTTCTTAGTTTTAGGCAATGTTTCACTCTCTAACTATTTAAAATTTGATTGGTTTGACTTTAGGCTGACTTTTTGTCCGTTTTGTCCACTGGACCGGTCAAATTACAAAAAAGTGGACAAAATACCAACACTGGTTTATTAAGTAAATGGATTACGTTTATTAAGACCTAAATTTCAATTGCTCCTCTCTTTCGACGTACACAATGGGTTTCTCATGTCTCAAAGAAAATAACACGAATATTAAACCTGAGAGAATTCACGCCAAAAGTTGACTGATATTGAAAGGATACGAATTAATTATTTGTAAACTAACTAGGAAAAGGAAGTCTTTTTATTAAATTTCCTTTTCCTGGAATGTAGATTGTGAAAGAGGAGTCATGAATTCCCAGTGGCTGCTAAGTAAGGGGAAGGGTGTCAACCAAAAGATTTGGGCTACATAATGTATTTATTAGGTAAATGTTAGTCATTTACAGGCAAGAGAAGTCTATTGCTTTGAAAGTAACTCACTTCAAGTTTGGCGAAGGATTCCTTACTAAAAATAAAATGTCTGTGACGACAGTGTCCCTGTATCCCATTGTGGATTATCTGAAAGTAGAATGTTAAATGGCTCATATTAAAAAGTACTTTCCAGAGACCGGTTGGAAGCGAGATATCAGCAATATGACTTTTGACCTCCATAAAAAAGTATAAAACGAGATTGGAGCAGGCAGGTCGAGAGCGACAAGGTATCATTCGTAGGTATATTCCTTAATCCCACATGGCATGTCTATGAAAAGCCATGAGATTGTTCGATTTGTTTATTTTGCAATTGTAACGTATCCCGCGAGTAATAGTTGGAGACTTACTTAGGGAGTCTAATGCTAGAAGTTTGTTTGGGCAATCTAGCTTTCGCTGAGCGCTTGAATATCTAATACTATAGATAATTAGATTTCAAATATTCTCCTTGTAATAAGTGCATTTACTTTACTTCTACGCTACTCATGCTATAGACTGATTCATCGATGTATGTATCTGCTAATTGACCTATGCTTCCACCGTAATTAGTTCTTCCGCCATTGAATGGAATACTCGTTTGATAATTCGGTGACTAAGTCCTTTTGAATCCTCCGTTTACAGTGACTACAAATGTAAGTAGGTACACGAAATAATATGTTATGTTCCTCCAAATGTTTATCTGTAAATGGGAGGCTGAAATAAACTGAATGCATAAGTACCTACTTATACCTACTATATTTAGATTTTAGAGATACTTATTTACGTATATGTCAATAACTAAAATGTAAATTATGAATGCAGAAAAACCATTCAATCTTTTTCATTTTGCCAACTCCTCACCTCAGCTTGTTCTGCGACCACAAAATCTAATGTTTTGCCCAGTTATTTTTTTAATGCCTCTAAATCATGGTTTTGAGTGTGATAATGATATAATGATTTATCGTACGTAATTAAATTACGGTGGATATATTTCAATTATTTACTACCTAAATACGTATACAATACATCAGTACATCCCAAGTCTAATTTCTTAGTATCTGACGTAATTATGATTATAAATTATATCATTGTGTTGTGTGAAATATGTACATAGTACATACCAGAGTACCTATTAAATATCATAATATGTATATTGACAGGATTGTAAGATATCCACCACCGTGAGGTGAGTCAGAGGAGGACAGATAGGTAAAATAGGTTTAGGCAAATTAGGTAAAAATATAACTCGGGTGGTCTTCGATGTCCACACCTCTCAATTACATGTCGAGTATGCTACCTACTACACCACCGCGTTAGGTTAAGGATATGTTCTGAAGGATCTGTACTTGATGATGGAGTGCTAAGCTGTATAGCTTATTACTTTGCTCTCATCATCTTTGCTTACTATGGGGATTTTTCATATGTTTCGGATCTGACTCTTATATTCCGTATAAAGTATACTTATAGGCTAGGTTACATACTAAGTTTAGGTTCAGGTTCAGGTTCGAAGAGATACGTCTATGATGGTCAAATGTTAAAACAATAGATAGTCAAATGATAAAACAACTCGCTTGGCAGTGAGATTAAAGTACAGGGAACAGAATCCGTGATCTTGACAGGATTGTAAGATATCTACTACCGTAAGGTGAGTCAGAGGTAGACAGATAGGTAAACTAGGTTTAGGTAAATTAGGTAAAAATATAACTCGGGTGGACTTCGATGTCCACACCTCTCAATTACATGTCGAGTATGCTACCTACTACACCACCGAGTTAGGTTAAGGATAGGTTCTGAAGGAACTGTACTCTACCATAGAGCCACTTCGCCTCCCTTACATGTCGAGTATGCTACCTACTACACCACCGAGTTAGGTTAAGGACAGGAATTGAAGGAACCGTACTTTGGAACCGTTGCTCTCAATTTTTCCAAAGAGCTTTCATTAATGACTATTTAAAATATCTTGAAAATACGACTAGGGCTTCCAATACCGGTATTGGAGATCTCAACACCGGTATTCAATCTCAATACCGAAAAAAATAAACTTATCTGGCGTCTATAGATTTAAAAAAATAACTTCAGAATAATGAGTGTAAACTATTCTGGACAATGTTCGGCGTTTGATCGCGCACAATTCATGATGAATTAGCCAACTGTAGTAGATGGTAAGCATTATTAACGTAATAATTGTTTCGGTTAGTTTTATATANCATTATTAACGTAATAATTGTTTCGGTTAGTTTTATATACAAACACCAATCAGATGTTTTACTGAATTAACTGAATATTTTTTAAGACTCCCAATCGGTTTTTTAGGTTAGAACTTGAAGGTAGCGTTTGGGCGACTCTTTCCACTACTTTTTAGGGGTTTCGAATACATTCGTGTTTCGACGTTTCCTTATCCATTTCAATGGTTTATTAGCTTTTGTTTAATACATCATCTTATGAAAATACGAAAGTACTCGAAAAGTATCGAATTTATTCGAAAGTACTCGAAAAGTATCGAATTTATTCGAAAGTACTCAAAAAGTTTTGCATTTATTCGAAAGTACTCAAAGTTTCAAATTTACTAAAAACAGTTTCAAAATTACTCGAAGTTTTGAATTTGCTTGAAAGATTAACGGTGGAATTCTAGATCGCCACTCAGACTTCACTTGAAATATACCTTCAGTTAGGGTTGACTCAAGTCAAGTTGAAGTTTAAGTAGAAGTGGTATTCGGAAAATCCACTCAACGAAGTATGCATAACTTCAAAAATATTTTCATTGAAAATTGAGTGGGAGTTTCAAAAATTGTCAAATTCAAGTCAAGTATCAAGGTTGGTCGGGAGCCACCTTCGAATTTGACTTCAAGTCATTTTTCAAGTTTGGAAATTTTTGATTCCTGAATACGACTTGAAACTTGAAGTCGAGATTTTAGCAAGTGAAGTTTACTTTGTGGCCTGAGTAACGAACTAGAATTCCAATGTAAAAATTTAAATGAAAAGTAGAGTCTGGATGTCATGGTCGTGGCTGATGTTGGGTAACGTTCATGATAAGGTTTGGAATGGACTTCAGGTAAAACTACTTTGGCGGGGCTTACTACTTTTCTATTAGATAGAGT
>JABASH010003846.1:0-15436 GCA_019776445.1 Tomocerus maximus | reverse complement strand
TTTAGTTACTGGTATAATGTTAATAGAGTATTTAAGGTAAATAATTATTAGAATGTACATTTCATATAGATTCAAGATCATGACTTTATTATAACGTTTATTAAATTAAATTTCCCGTTTTGAAAAACGTTAAGCCACAAATTCTAAAGATTTACAAGTGGGAAAAATTTCTAATTATAAATTTATTCTATTTAATTCTCACATTACAAAAGGATTGAAAAATATCACAGAGAAGCTGGTGGGATTGTTATAGGGTAAGAGGAGTGGAGTGGTGAGGGGAAATGGAAAAGTGGGAAGCTAAATGGTTAAGTGGGTGCCGGGTCGGAAGTATGGAATGGGTTTCTTGTGGGTTTTTACAAAATGCATATAGTTGCAACCGTGCAACTGTTAAGGGTGGGGTTCAGTGTTTTGCCTCTTTTAAAACCTAACCTAATAAAAAATATACATGTCTCCTGTTAAAAAATAAATCGATATTATTAATTTTTCTAGTTTATAAACAAATATGAATATCATTATAATTTAATGACTAGCAGAAGTGTAGATCCATATAAATAGCTGACTATAATATTATACTGAATTCGTGAATTATTCTGCATTGATAGTCATGCACCTTTAATTTGGGATTATTCCATGCGTGTTTTTTAACATTTTTGTTTACTTTACAAGTTTACAAGATATTCCAACAAATAAGAACACATGTTATAAGGCATGAATACATGAACGTAGATAATACTTATATCTATATAGTGTCAGATTCGTCAAAAATCAATTGGGATTTCTGCAAAGATAAACTCAATTAGTGTAATCAGTATCAGGATTTGCAATGAAAAGTTTTCATGCATACAAATATAGCTACTAGACATTCAATATCCACAGCATTACCTAATGGCAGTAATCATGCGGGTTGCTAATGGTATAATAAATCATGGTAATGAATGAAATAACACCAGCANTGAAATAACACCAGCACAGCACAATAACACATTTCATCCATATTGTGCTTCTTTCATGCATTACCATAATATATTGCATAATATACATAAATACATAATACTATGTAGCAGTGATGGACAAATGAGGATGAGCGCAATGGGACGAGTCCCGGTCGCGTCTTTCGCGTTTAAATTTAAAGAGGACTACTGGAGGATTTATTATTATTAGGACATTGAGCGGACTTCTGGGAGGACTTTATTTCCCCTGTCTGAGTTTGGGATGACTCTGGAAGGACTTCATAAGCAGTCACGGGATTAGAGGACTTTTGGGAGAACTTATTTATCCATATCAAAATTGAGACGAGTCTTTGCCACCAGATAGTCTTCCCACTTGAGAGTACTATCGGAGGATTAGGGATGATATCGCGCCCACCACTGATATGTGTAGGGTAAGTATAACTACCTATAGGTATATATTTTGGAAGCTGACAATTAGAGAATAATTACGTCCATGACCACAATGCATTATGTAATGTCATATGTATACACATCCCTCCTTTGGAACTTTTCATGTCCATCCATCCATCATATTTTGTGCATTTTATTGAACGATTGAAGCATAACACTTTCCGGTCATTACTAAATACCATAGCTTTAATAAGCAAACCACCACTGTAGTGATTACATGACAGTTATAAGGTACTTTACATTTGATGCACAATAAAGATTTATCTGTTTTGTGCATGTACTTACTTACACATTCGCTACGTGTACTGTCATTGTGTTAAAAAATGACCCCTTACCAAAAATGCCTATAACATAATAAGGTAATGTGGGGTACACATCCTATGAACAGCTAGTGTGGTCTGTGGTGTATCTCTGTGATTAGCGGCATGCATATTCGTTATTGTGCTAAGACTTGCTCATAATTTTACCTATCTGAGGTCAGTACTAATTAGTTTGGAGTCTTAAACTTGATATGGCTAGGTGGATATGATCTGGTCTACAGGTGTATCCCGAAAGGAGCCTAGGCGAAATAAGTCTACGCATTGGATACATCTGATTATCACGCGCTATCAACATAGCCAAAAAGCCCAAATTTAATAATTACTCGCTAGACTGTCATGTGTTTGAGTCGGGCCTCCTGTGATAATTGTCCTGTGCAGGTATTACGCTCATCTTAAATGTGGAGTCGTCATCGAGTCGCTCCAGAGTAGGTATGAGGACAGGGTCGACTCACACAGTGGCAGGCAGTAGTGGTGACAAATATAATATGTCATAAATACGGGGCTATACTCAGTGTAATAGATGTACAATCTGACAACCACTATTAGAGTCCGTACTTTACTGTATATTTATATGTTGTAAAGTAGGTGCAAGCTTCCCTTTTCTCATGGCGACTTGTGCGGCATCTCGTAGAATTTTAGTTTTGGCGAACTCAAACGAATTCCCCTTAAGCAGTTCAATCAAATCACAATGTACTGCCTGTTGATATGGCTGAGAGGACTCAATACTTGCAGAGACGATAATAATAATTTATTGTAACCCTAAATAGGTTGTCTTCTGTATTGAAATACCGCATAGATGATTCAAATGTACATACATACATAAGGGTGATCGTATGCATGATGGTATGGAATTATGTACATACTAACTAACGTGGATAGTTTACATAACACTTCAATAATTAGGAGATAAAAGATTATGAAAGTGTGTATACTGTCGGTAGCCAATCACAGTACCTGAACCTAATTATCAGCAAATGAGGACCACATTTTTATGAAAAGGTATTTATATTCATGGCACAATTTAATCAGCTTAATTTTTGTTAACTAAACATATAAGAGGCTGAGTTATCGTGAGAACGATCATTCCAGTACCCACTTGAGGGAAGACGACAGTCTCCTAACACTCTGGTACCAGACTTCCTTTTCAAAAATGCATTTAAGTTTACGGTTGTTTGTTATCAGTTTGAGTGTATCAGTTTACGCTCAAGACCCAGCATACAATTTCACGGATATCAGTCCACTCTCTACAGTTTTCGAAACAGAAAGGTATTTTATTGCTTTTTATAATATTGGATAATTTCACATTATGTACACTTATAATTCCACTTTCTGCAGTCTTCCAGTAGACGATGACGGGAACCTTTTACCTCGATACATGGCGTCAGTTGGCAATGGCCACATTTCCTCAACGGTGTACACAGATACAGTTTATATGAATGGTCTTTATAATGGTGACCGAGGGAATAGCCATCGAGCACGAATTCCGTCCAGGAATAACATTCGAGTTAGTGTGGCTCAGAACATCGCTGTAACGAATCACACCTTCGCCTTAGATGTAGAAAAAGGTTTGTCATACACCCCGGTCTCATTTATTTTGCCTGAAATTTTTAATTTACTAAACTATTTTTACTGATGCTTTTCACTTGTATAGGTGTTTTTTTCGAGAGATTCACAACACCGAACCATTATGTCGAACAAAGGACATTTGCTCATAGATATTACAATAGAGTGATTGTTACTCAAATTCGGGTCACGCCAAAATCTTCAGGTAAAAGGTTTTTAATATTTGCCCACCCACTACATATTAGATTTCAACACTTTACTCTACCCAGTCTACCCTAAAATGGAATGATTTAATAAATTATTTTTTGTTACCTACTATTTATTACAGACTCTCTTCCTTTGGAGGTTTTCACAACATCAGCAACAGGAGTTCAGAGTTCAGATGTGGCATTTGAGCCAGAGAATGACTATATTGGAACTCTGGATGCCATTTATCAGTGTGGTGCAGTTGTGGAAGTAGAAGATGCTAATTATCAACCAAATGTTCCCCGGGCATGTGTTATTGCGACTGTGGTAAGTATTTATGTACCTACACAAAATACTTAAAAAATACCTACTCCAAAGAATGAGTTCTCACATCATGGAATAAAAGGTTTATTCAAATTGCAAAAAATAAGAATCAAACGAGTCAGAAATTATTGTGATCATTGCAGGTGAAGCAAAGCACTCTGTTTTTCGCAGCTAGCACGAAAACTTACTTTGCTGCGTATGATTTTGATCTCCAAGGGGCAAGTTCTGATTTTGATGCTGGTATATACAAATCTGTCAATTTTGATTTTATATTATAAAAGTGTGCAAATTAAGGAACGTTTTGTCGTTTGTCTTTATTAGTGGCCCCACTTACTTTAACTGGACAAGACGAACTGCTGTATGAAAACCACACTGCTGCCTGGGCACAAGTTTGGAATGAAGGCAGAATTGAAGTGGAAGGAAACCTACCTTTAGCTAAATTACTTCATGGAAGTTTCTATTATATTCTCAGCTCTCTGCCTGTAACTACTGAGACTAATACCCCACTCAGACAGTTTTACGGTCTCAGTCCGGGGGGTTTAGCTTACGGAGACTTCCTAAAGGATTATCAAGGTATACCCCAAACTTAGTATTACGATGAAGTAATTACAACAATTTTTGTAAAAATAATTTACACCCGTATTTCTTTTATTTACAGGCCATTCTTTTTGGGTAAGAAAAAATTTGTTGTTATTAAAAGCCTAATGGTCATTGTAACGGTTCCCCATATCTACACAAAAAACAAATTCTAAAGCTCGATACTACTACTACTCTCCGAATTTTTTGATTTCAGAGGAAAACTATTTCAAGACATTTTTATTTGAGACGAACTGCTTACAAGGGGTTTTTATTACGTAGTATATGATATATGATGATATTTTGTTTTTACCCATTGAAAAATTCTATATTTAAGAAGGCAAGATGAGACGCAGTGGAATGATAAGACCCTGACCCATTAAGTTCATATTCAATTCATATTTCATACTACCGAACTTGTAGGCTTTACTTTCATTTGTAACTCTAATAGTTCCAGAGCTTTAATGACCTACATCGATTCAGAATCGTAAAGATATTTTTCATTATTGAATATTTTTGACATTTCTAAAGCAGTTTGCAGCTGGAAACTGCAAACCATTACTAGTTATATGAGACTGGGCCAATATAGTCGTAGTTAAAAATGATACGCATTGTGCTTGTTGAAGTTTTATGACTTGAAATTAATAATTCATGCAAAAGGACACTGAGATTTGGATGTACCCTGGTGTATTGTACTTCTTCCCGCAAGCTGCTCAAGAAATACTTAATTATCGGTTAAGCGTTTTAAAAGCTGCACGTGACCATGCCGTGGCAACTGGGGGTGAGGGAGCCCGATTTCCTTGGGAAAGTGGTGCTACTGGGCGTGAAGTGACGCCAGATTGTTGTCCAGAAACCAGAGACTTTCAAATCCATATCACAGGAGATATTTCATTCGCGATTAGGCAATACATTGCAGTCACAAGAGATCTCAGGTGGTTGCAAGACGTCAAGTCAAACTATATTGCCAACGGATGCCGCATGGTGCGAGACATTGCTCAATTTTGGGTTTCCAGAGCCACTTACAATGAGACGACGAAACTTCATGACATCAACCGTAATAAAAACTAAAAGTAGAAGGAAGTATTCAGACGAGAAATAGTGTATTGCAATTATTTTATGAACTACTTCTATCTGTAGACGTGATGCCGCCAGATGAAGATCACCATGATGTCAATAACAATGGTTATACCAATGTTCAAGCTGGCTATTCCATTTTCTTTGCAAAGTAATCAACTAAAATCTATCGCTTGAAAGATTAAAAAAATGTCATTGCAAGTGTAAATTAAGTAAAATATTTACTTATATTATCCTCTTTATCAATTTGCTACGATTTGCAGATACGCAGAGTGTTTATGCAGCGGACAGATGGAGGAAATTCCGGAAGATTGGCTTGATTTAGCCAAATCTCTGACTTTGTTGTATGACGAAGAACTTGATTTTCACCCGGAATACGAAGGCTACCCGATAGGGGAACGCATCAAGCAAGCGGATGTAATTCTTCTGGGGTTCCCTCTCTTGTATCCAATGAATTCGACTACAAGAAGGAATGACCTGCTGACATACGAACCCGTGACTAGGGAAGACGGACCTGCGATGACTTGGGCTATGCACACAGTTGGATTCTTGGAACTAGACGACTTGGAAAAATCTGAAGCTATTTTTAATCAAAGTTATCAATGGTACATGCGAGAGCCTTTTAAGGTAAGCAGATTCTGCACTAATGTATTACATCTTCACAAAATATGCGAAAACGGTCATTTGGAAATAAAATGTCTAATATTTACATTTAGGTATGGACTGAAGCCAAGCCTCCTACTTTAGGAGCAATTAATTTTATCACAGGAATGGGAGGATTTCTGCAGAGCGTCGTAAGTGGATATGGCGGTCTCCGCTTATTTCCCGAAAAGTTGATTTTCTCAAAACCGAGAGTATTGCCACATTCTACTGGATTAAATCTTATTGGTAATTGAGACAAAAATACATTTATCCAAGGAAAATGGCAATGGCAGGTAACTATAATGTACATGTTTTCTTTGATGATTTTATAGGTATAAACTATTTGGACAATGTACTTAATGTTCGTGTAACCTCTACTGCAGTTACAGTACAGTTAGTTAGTTCGTCTGCCGAAAACCCATTGCTCTTTACCCATGATGGAACAACTATTCCCCTCCGTAAGAAAATATTTCTTTAATTCTGATGCCTAATCAAAATATATACGTACCTAATATAACTTAATAACCTAATTAGGATAACGTAACTAACACCTATAAATGCATTTTACTATCCCTTTCAGCTGAGACTGTGGTAGTTAGTACTGAGGAAGGAACTATTGAGTTCGTTATCACATCTGGAACAGAAACGAATTGCCCTTTACCTATTGACCAGATTGGAATACCCCTCACCTCGGCATAGGGTATCCATTACGAACGGCTTTGATAAGTATACCGATAATTAGTAATAGGGTGTCGGTAAACCGGTAATTTTCCAATTTAATTAAGAATTAAATAAGACGACTAAATATATTCAATTTTCCATTCCATAGGCAGTAATATTGAATTAACTTATATTTTACCTAATGTACAAAAAACAAGGATGTGATCCAATTTTAAGTCATTTGAAAATAAGATCGTAAGAAATAAAATTCTAAGCATTCTTCCCTGTTGAATTCTATTTTGCTATACAGAAATAATATGTATAGATAGGGTCGTTCAGTTCAGATTCTAAATCAACTCATTAGCAAATCATATTGTTTGCAATGGAAAATATTATTTTGTTTTCAAACTGAAATATTTTCTTTAAAATAATGTCGATTTCTAGCTCGCCTAGGAAGGCAAAATTGTATTGAAGTTCCACAAAAATGCCTCCCTCAAATATCCAAGTAAATAAAAGAAGTTTTTACGGGGAGATTCTTTCCCGGGAGATTCTTTCTCGGGGAAATTTTTTCGCTGGGGAGATTCTTTATATGCTTTCATGTCTTTCCTATATAGTTGACTACAGAACGTAAGTACATATATTTGTACATTTTGCATGACATGAAATGTTCAATTATATAATCATTTGGTGCGGGTTAAGATATATTAAATTTATTGAGTCATATATTCATAATAATATTATGTATGGTGCACATTATGTAATGTGTAATACTGTCCATACTTACCAAAAGGCAAGCGACACAATTTGAAGTAAAAATAATATTCATCCATTGCACTTAAACAATTTTTGGGTCAATATAGATTATTGTAAACAAATGTATGCAGTACCATAATTTTTGTCTTAAAATAGTTTTGCAATATTACTTTAATAGCTTTTATTGATGATTTACAATAGCGAGAGAGTAAAAATCTTCAAAGAAAGTACTTCTCTTGCATCCAAATATTGTCATTTTAAAATACAAGAGCTAAATTTAAACAACTATGCATTTTTCGCTACAACAATGTGCTACTTATAAGTCTGCCAGTGCCAGCACAGTTATACACCATTTTCCGTCATGCTGAAACTATATGTGTATAAAATGTATTTTGTAAAAGTATATACCCGAAAGTTCAACTCACATATATTCACACTTTGATTAGATATACATATAGAATAAAATAGTGTAATAGAAGGAATATCGGTAGGTACTTGTGTACTATCAAGTTGTCACAATAAAATTTGTTAATTAACGGCTAAAACATTTCTTTCTTTTATAAAAACATTTTCTTAATTCATGGCTACTTTTACAAACTTTCAAGATCTGGTAAAATAGAAATTTGCTGCCGTATATAATAATGGCCCTCTGGTAAATGAGAAATGGAGTATGGCATGGGACACAATGACACAATAATTGCTTAATGAAGCTATTAAGTCATTAGTTGCCATTTCAATCTATCGTAGCAGAATGCAGAACTGTTGTCTCCTTTTATCGTCTGGTGGGAGTAGAGAAAGCCATTTTCTCAGTCCTGTAACTAATACTCCACTAAGAACGATGACAGCCCCAATCGAACTGTCAGATAAAAACAATGATCGGTCATTAGTATCACTAGAATGGTAATAGTACAGATTGCAGTGCAGTGGCCAATGGAATCCTTGTTATTCCTTTATTTCTTACCTGTACTCATCTGGTATGACACCAAGGAAAACGAACTGCAGCAAAAATCCGAAAAGTACATCACCTGTATCCGCAAGAGCATTAAATATGTTTGACACTGAAAATGTTTTGCATGTATACCTATGCATAAAAGCACTGCACATTTATTTAGGTATTGGAAACTTACACGTGCGAATCAGTGCTACGGGTCCAGCCTGCTCAAATTTCAAAGCTAAAATAATTGCCATTTGCCCCAAAAACGACAGAACTCCTAGACCCACGACAAGTAGAGAATCTTCAAGTTGTCCTGGGACGGAAAAATTGTTAAAAATTTGTGTGAGGATGAAAGCTTGAAGAACCCCGATGACTCCAAAGACTAAGGTCATCAAGGCAAATTGAACTTCTCTGATTTTTCTTGTAATTATTACAATGAGGGCAGAACAAACGAGAGAGCCACATGCTAATGCAGTTCCTATCTGAAGAAGGACGCAAAAAATGATTTCTTAATTAAATTACTTGTAATTTCGTCCGACTGCTAGTTAGATAGAACACATAAGAATTCAACTAAGTAGTTATGGTATTGTTCCAAGTGTTATATACCAAAGTGTCCGTGTCAAAGCTTTCTGCCCCGGTAATGATGGGAGGTCTAGTAATTATAATTACACCTCCTAAAGTGGTAATTGCTACTACAATTGGCATTACTCCACATTTTTCACCTAGGAAGAAATGGGCTGAAATTGAAATAGAGCAAGGTTACAACATTTAGTTTGCATTTTATAATTGAATAGGTTTCATTGATCATATCTGCTGTGGATGAATTACCTAAAATAGTAACAAGGACAGGTGTGCTGTATGTAATCACAGATGTGTCGCCAATTGTTAGGTATTGCAAAGCGAAATATCTTAATATTACGGAGGTGGACCCTATAAGACCTCGACTCTGAAAATTTGTTACAAATACATGCAATAACATTAAAAGTTATTGCTTTTGATTATCATAATAGTTATAAAGCATAATGATAGCAATTGGAGAATTGTGTCTATTTTTACTTTAAAAACAATTTATGATATACTGTTATTAAATATAAACCCTCTCATAAAGACATACAGAATATTGTAATCTGTAATCTGTATTGTAATATGTAATAGTAAATAAAGGTTGTGCTTACAAAAAGTCCAACGATTGTCTTCCAGTTACCATTCTTATTCATTGGCCAGACGCTTGAAAATACTGAAGAACCATCTGCCTTTTTTGCGGGTCCACATTCATAATACATTAAAAGAGGTATACATGGCAATGTCACCCCTAAATACCTCCAAAAGCTGGCTCTGAATAAGGACATTCATTTCAAAAATTTGAATATTTGAAGACAGACAATGACGAAAGTAAGTGTGAGGAGTTAGTAGTTACTTACCCGTATGCTTGAAATCCATAATTTTTCAGGACCTTGACGATTAAAATTGCTAAGGAGAAGAATAAACTTGCCGTTAAAGTCAATAGCATTCCTCCATATTTCTTAATGCCTGTATATTCCTTTGGCTCTTTTTTGGAGTTTTCTTTAGATTTTTCTGAAATAGCTCCTATAGGATTCTTCTCTAAATCTTTTTCATTGTAAAGTTGAGTTCTGGATGTAAAGTCCGTCGAGGAGCCGAAACTAATATTAGTTTCAATGGACTTTGATTTTACTGACAGAAGATCCGCCATTTCCCTTCAGCCTTTTTTCTGCAAACACCAATGACAAAGGTCACTATTAATATTTTAGTACAGACAATTACTGGTTTCAATAGAATCTCTGAAAAGGACAATTCGACGATTTCATTCTTAAGATCTTTCTTTAAATACTTATGGATTTAAAGTGATTTCTGAGAATCTATATGCATTAATAACTTTTGAGACACCTATACCTACCCTACAGCAGCTGTGGCAAATAGTCTTTAAATTTTATCATGAAATGTTATCTTCCAGCCGAATCATTTATTATTCAGCACAGGTTCGGAAAGAGCAGTAAGAAATGTAATAATGCTTGTTCTCAAAATGTATTTCTTTATCTATTCTGTAATTCAATTCAATTTATTTGTGGGTTGATGTACTTAGTATTCCCTCTACTCAGTCATCGAATCGAATGTGGAGTTTAATATTAATATTATAGTTACCTATTATTGTTGATGCACATGGTACACCTAATTAAAAGTAGATAAATAATTTTCTGAGTACATACAGTGTAATTATATTATTTAGGTTACATAGGTCACACCATACATGCCTTCCTGTACTTTTATAAACATACAATCTATAATGCTTACATGAAATAAATACTTAACAGTAATTGTAAACAAGAATACACACCTAGAATTTTCTAAATATTTTTCTACCAAATGTAATAGGTCATTAGTTTCGGTCAAATCTCTTGCTGGCTGAAATGTTAGGAGGAAAATTCACCGATAGAAATGACGATTTATAACAGTTTCACACTCAGATGTATCACTGAAACTAAAAAGCCCTTCTCAGCTCTCATGAATTATTTGAACTTTTGCTTTATGTAAATTATCTACTTCCAAGAATAAAATTGGCAATCGTATTTCTTCGGACAGGATAAGAACTACTTTATGTATACTAGCTAATTTGGAATGTGAAAGGAAGTTCCTAAAGTCTTGGGATCCCATCATCCCTGTATAATTGTACTAGGTAGTGTTCTGAAAAAACTTTGAAAAATATGGCGTGATCTGTCTACTTTTAATGTAGCTTGTACCTAACGCTAATCTTAAGGCATTGTATAAATACTAAATACACGTCAGTACGGAAACTTGCGTCTTACAGCGAAAAAAATCGCACAAATTAATTAATTTCTCCTATTTACATTGGTTTGCTATATCATTAGGTAGTCGTAGGTTGGATGTGAATGGAATGGCATGATAATGCCCTATTGTGTTAAGTGACGGCAAAAAAGCATCCTGACATTTTAGTGAAGTACTTTAGTCACGGTAGTTCAGTGTATTTTTCATGCATATCGTCCAATATGGCATTATTATATATTTAATGTGAACTTACAATGGACGACCCAAGTCCAGGTAGCAGTAAATGCGGATTGTAAATAAGGAGAAAGATAAAAATTACTTTACACTGAACCTTTATAGATTTGAAGCTTATGACGACACGACGACAGTGAGTATTCCGTAGTCTTTCCGAGAATTCCACTATGTGTGTCAAAATCTTATCAATCCAGTAAGATTTTGACGTGCAAGGAATAAAGTGTGCTAGCCGTGCGTCATGGAATTCACACGAAGGATCTCTGGAAATTTTCACAAAAGGTAAGAGAGATAATATGGAACAATTATTATTCCTAAGACTAGAATCTAGATATTTAAAATAGTTAAAGCACGGGAATTAATACCCTAGATAATTAGCATTTAAGCCAATGATGAGATAATATGTAAATGACACAACTCAAACATAAGTAATACTAATTTGGTTTGTTACGTTTAGAGGTATGTAATTTAGCTGCTTTTTATAAAAGTTACTTTTTGGACGACCTTCTGTGAAGATGTGTGTGTCTTTTGTCTACGTACGGCAAAATAATTTGTAACTAGGGTCGCGTTCGTGACACTGGTCCTCGGAGGTCGTACCAAAAGCGAATGAAGCTCTTCCTCTATTGAACTCACTGCTCTACTCCAAGTATGGAACGTTCATTGTGTGCAGGAATAATAATTGACATTTCTATCCATGCCTAAGAGGTGTGCTTCGTAATATTATAGTCACGATCACAATAGCATATTTGATGACTTGATTTTTCCAAGTTCACCATAAATAGAATATTTTATTTTTCAACACTATTTCATGGCATTTGAAATATCACAGCTTCCTATTATGTCCATTTGTGTCCTCATGCAGCGCAAACATTCATAAGCTACTGTATAATTGTATTTTATCTGTGGCTGAGTCTCAGTCATTATCAAAGACATTACAAATGTAAGTCACAAAGTGTACGAGAAAATACAATTTCATATCCATTCGTTGTATCTACCACGGAACTACGACTTTTGTACATTTACATATGTGAATGTGACTCATTCTTCTACATTGAATCATTTTTATGATGTTATTGTGTCCTCATATGAAACATTGAAGTTATTGAATAGTCATTTTGCAAATTAGTAAATGAGAACTGAGCAGGAGAATGTGTACTAAATTTGCATGTATTTGCGGCTAAAAATTGGGCTACCTATACATATTTCCAATTTACATTTACAATGAGATGTTTCGTTTTGCTACTCATTGACTACGTGAAAATGTGTCGCATTCTTTACTGCTTTCCTTACATGCGTCAGAGATAATTAAACTCTTCTTTTCCAATACATTAATTTCTGCCAGTACATACGATGATTCATTTCATTCTACAATTATTATTTTATTTACTTTATACTTATATTTATACCTTTTCTGTTAATTGGTATTTTTCTGGAGGGAATTCGTAGAATTTCCGCTTTACTTCCCCAAGTTGTATTAATATTTGTGAAAGATGTTCGTTGTATGCAGAACCTGCTGGTACTTATTGAAGATAAACTCACAGTGTGATACCCTTATCACGACGAATGGGCCTTTATGATTTCTTTCTGTCCGATGCTTGAAGGTCTATTCATTTCATGACCTCAAGTTAATATTAAATCTTGCGTACCCAAGCAAGTCCCGAAATGAGAAAGATCTCAAGGAAAATAAACACTTACCTCTGTCAAGAATACAAAGGTGTCTTGTGAAGTACAGAGAAGTGGCGACCCGAGATGACACAGCCTAAGGCACAACAACAGAAAGTACACTTTAGTTGCGTTGTTCTACTATAAATATTAATGGGGAAATTCTTATGGGAAAGAGTTCGAATGCAGAGTTCTCGAGGGACACTATCTGGCTATTTCGGTGAAAAGTTCCATTTTGTTGGAATGGAATTGATGTATCTATTCTGAGCTGTTCACTCCTTAGCGGCTAAACCTCAACTTACAATTTCATCATAGGCCAAGCAGATAGTTTAAGCTTTACTGTGTCTATTCATCCACATTTCCTCTTACAGTTAGTACTGGATTTGGCTAGGATTGGAGTAATTCATGGGCATATTAAAGATACCTCATTGTGTACTGAACAATAAGTAGTGACAACGTGATTCCAGTCAAACAGCTCTATAACTTTAGGCTGTAGCTAGTAGTTGCAAGCTATGATGCCATTTCCCTACTACATTTGCATAGCCATTTGAATCTCAGGACTAGAGTACCTAATACTAAATGGCTACATGAGACGGAGACTGTGACCGGTAGCAAGCAGTCAAGTAGTGTGCATGGTGTAAGTATGAGAGGTAGCCAACAATAATATATCAAAGTTTAACTGAACTTGACTTACTAACAATCAGTTGTTACTTTGCCTAGTCTCTGTTTGTCTATTGTTACATACGAATGCATTTTTACTATCTCCACATACACATCATACGAGTACATGCAACTCTATTATGCATATAAACACTCATTTCCAAAGCAATGCTCAAAACTCTCATCCTGAACTCTGAGACTTACATTTATTGCAAGATTGCTTAAGATAAGACGGAGTAAGAAAATCCTTGCATTGCTTTGCACGTTCCAACCAAAATCCTTAATTCTAAATTAAAACTGAGAGTGAGCATGCAGAGGAATAATTGTACCTCTTAAAAGTATGAAGTATAGTATGTGTGTCTATTTGTGGGTTAAATATGTTAGTTTGAGTATAATGTGAGTTTGAGTAAGTATGTATTAGATTACGTTCCACTAATCTTTCAGTGATGTATCTTAAATATATCTACATTAAGTATCTACATTGTTTTCATTATCTATTTATGTACTTTTGTTGCATTTACATAAGCTGCATTTACGGTGATTCAAGATAAGACTAGGGCTATAAGACGACGCCATGACAGACAAAAAAAGACATCGTATAGAGATTATGTGAAAGACATTAAGAAGAGTAGTACCGTAGTACTACTTCTCGTAAGTAATGATAATATGCTAGCGATTCTAGTGAAATGGAGAAAACCCCAATACGTAATATGCATAGGGTTTACCGAAAAAATATAAATAATGCAATGCAGCTCATGTTGCATTTGCTGGCATCAGCCACTACTACTCTCTACGACTCTCATCTCATCTCAACCGTCTGACATTAAGTATGCGAATGATGCGAGTATACAACTAATAAACGATGCAGATTTTGCAGATATGTATTCTGCTGGCCATTAATTTTTTGCCAACAACTATACTCTGATAGGTATACTTTTATTTATTGCTGGTAATACCGGACTTGAGCATTACATTACTCCCTCCTGCTGATGTTTTTCGAGGAAGATGAGCTGCTTCTGAATAAAAATTATGCCTTTTAATGAGCCTGTTAGTCCGTAGGAACTAACGAATATCCAATATCTCCATGAATTTTTAATTGGCAGCTATCTTGTAGGGTGTCAAAGAATCAATGGTAGCGAATACGAAATTCATTCTCAGCGGTTTGTCATTGTACATGAATGGAAAAAAATCAGTTAGTTAATGTTAAGTGAGATCCATTGTGATATTTGTAAGAGCAAAAAATTATATTTTATTGCAACAACTGAATTGCAAAGAATTAAAATGCTACTTTGATGAAGGTTATCCAGGTTTTCCGTTCTCACACATGATTGCACTCGTTGATGACCGTAGAGTTGATTGAGTGCATCATCTCCGATTGTGAAGTCGACAGTTGTGCATAGAGTGTAATAAATTGATTCGGTGCAGAGTGCAGGCAGTTCAGTCCAAGCATATCCAATCAGCCCAGTTCAAGTTTCGAGCAGCAATGAAAAATAGAAGTGACTATAAAATAACAAGTTGAATATAGCAGGATGTTTGCATGAAAACAGACATCAAACAAATGCGATCTTAATGTAAGACTGAATGTAAACCGATTAGTATTTGTAAACCCATTTCTGAACATCGCTACTCAATTTTTTCTATCAATTCTT
>JABASH010003845.1:0-15437 GCA_019776445.1 Tomocerus maximus | reverse complement strand
CTAATTCTAGCATTGTGCTCAGTCTAAATAAAGTTGGTATGTAGTCTGCATATATCATTAAAAGTTTCTTATGGTATAATGTTTAGTGTTATTCTTTTTGCATAAATCTAAGTACATAACATATTTTCATAATTTGCAAAGTGATTTTTGATATTTTGTGAGGCACTGTTCATAGTACATAACTTTCAAAGTTTTAATTTGCTTTCCACTCAATTTAACACTCAATCATGTAAATCGAACTCAACAAAAATTGCCAGTCATAAAAGCAGACTAGGTACCTTATTCTATTTCGGTACTGCCTTTAATGAGGTAGGTACCCACAAGTAGGGACTTACTCGCGACTAAAAGGCACGAAATAAAACGACACCAATACATACATACGAGGAAGCCTAATTATGTCAAGTAATTGATGGCTAAATAGGTATGCAATACATATGTATTGTTTTAAAGGTTAGTTGATTAGAATTTATGCAATCTATATTTAGAATTTACTAAACTGAAAGCGTGCTATAGAGTTAATTGTTATATACTTACAATGATCCTGTATTATAGTTAATCTATATTTTCGTACATCTGGATATGTTCAGTTACTTAAATCATCATATATTATTATGTCCAAATATCAGTAGATGCGAGCTAAGGCTCGGCTAGCTTTCGTTTCCAGTAATTCAATTCGAGTACAGTTCCTTTTTGAGATAAAGTAAAATATCAATTTACCCGTACTAGGATAAATAATGAAACCTCGATTGTTCTACACTCATAAAAATATTTCCTCGCAACAAAATATTAAAATTGATAAAATAGTATGATCAGCAAAATATTAACCGAATGGGTCAATAACTTCACTGAATGATGATTTGCTCGAATGTCAAACCAAAACGTGAGCTGGACCCCCTAATTTTTAAAAACTACATAACGTTCTTTAAACCTGTGAAATGAATGCAAACTATTTAAAACTATCTCATAAGTCCTGTGTCCCAGCTCTCCTATTTTATTTAACAGCCAACGATAATTCCACACTCACAAACTCTCAAAATATCGTCTCTAATGCTCTCTAATAAACCTACTTTTCTGATTAGGCTCTGTTCTCTGTAGCCTGAATTCTACAAGAACGAGCACTTTTTTTATTTTATTCATAAGTGTACACTAAGCTAAAAAATACTTCATGGGAGATAAATATCTAAGATAAAAAATATATTTGCAACAGAGCAATAAATTATTTTAAATCTGTCGACATAAAAAATGTGTAATAGAAACAGCAAATACTATCAATGGTAAATCAAGAACGTACCTACCCCTGACTAATGGAAACAAATGTTTAACTGGAGGACTATAGAAGCATTTCTTCTCTTTAAGTAGGGTAGGACCACTACTGGCGATAGTAAACGGATATTTAGCACATGTTCCGTTACGACACATTCCATGAATAACTTAATGCAAACATTCGGGTGTAGATAATGACATCGGAAACGTTTCTCTATCTACAAAAATCTTACATATTCCACATACACTTATACTTATTTTAATAAATCAAAGGTTCATATGATCTTGGATGCACAGGAGGCAATCCGCCTACTTGAGATCTTGCTAGCGACATAACGACTTTTTTATGAGACAAGTCATTTCTCACATCCCGTACTTCTCGGTCCGCTTGTTCTTTTAGCTAAATCGTAATTTACAATTCTCATTAGTTTATTTGAACTTGAGACCTTGAGAGTCGCACAAATGTTTGCATTTCTAAAATACCTACCTTAATCTCTGATTCCAGCCGTAATTTTGCTGCCTTAACTTTCTGCTGTAATTCTTTAATTTCATGCTGTAGTCGGGCCGCCATGATCTTATAATTCGCCTAGGATTGCAATCAAATTGAAATCCACGTATTAAAATGAAAACTTCATAAGAATAAAACTTTATTTCGTAATAGAGAACCTTTTTAGAGGGACCATCTCTCAGTCGCAATGGCAGATCCCTTCCTTCAAGATGGGCAAGCAATCTTCGATGTACCGTGTTAAGTTCGGCCCGAAGTGAGCTGCAAGACGCTTCCAATGGACGAGTCAGAGATGACTCTTCAATATATTTCTTGTGCCAAAATTCGTGTCTCTGCCAAATAAATCTTGATTATAATCCCATTCAAATTCCTCCTTTTGCAACTCAAAGCAGAATTAATATGTTTGTAGCTAAAGAGTTCGACATTAACCTTGCAATGCCGACATAAACTACTACACCAAAAATAAAACAGTGACATTCTAAATGCATTTAATGAACATTGGCCAAAGTTGGAACTTCAAAGAATTAACGGTGTTTACTGATTTAGAATTAAGATTATTCAGTTGTAGAATGTTCAGCTTTTAAGAAACAATCTACTATATAGTAATATTTAAATATAGCACAAGTGAAATGAATGCTACATGAATTAGAAACTGGCATTCTAGTAATTACTTCATTTCTAAAATAAATTGGTACCTACCAACATCATCTAACTATGCAATGCTAAAGGTTGGTGACTTGAAGGTTGCCAAGCTGTAATCGGGTTACGTTTTAGATTAATCAATGACCGACCATGAGATTTTAGGAAAGCGATAAGAAAATGGGTCACAATAATAAACAAGTCTACTCTGTTATTTCATCAGAGACGTTAATCTCCGTGTATTTGCTAACCTCTGCTTAATTACTCACGCAGTAGCTCATAGTGGTAATGACTATACATTCGCAATGCTATTTACAACTGGACAAAGTGAGATACATAGCTTTTTGAACTAATATGCACTGGTAGGTACCTATAGAATGCATAATTATAATTGAAGGCAGTATATACTTGAGAAACTCAAAAATACAGTCCTTCCTACAACTACAATACATAGGTAACGATTCAAAACCTGTTAAGCCCCGCACATAATTATATGTTTCAAGTTATGCGTACTTAACGGTGGTAGGTATAATAAAATATAGCCGTCAGCAGCCCAAATATTTAGTCAAGGTGAGTTTAGAAGTAGGCAAAAAGCAACAAATAATGTCCAGCCCATTGAAATAGATTTACCCGAGTTATTTTGTCACGCTTTTCCTTGACCCTTGTCTGAAGATCATTTGCTCGCTGCACCAATTCAGCTCTTCGGAGCTCAGCATCATGTCGCAGCTGAACAGTCTCTGTGATTTCTCTCAGGATTTTATCCCCTAGAATACATCAGGCATTACATAGCAATAGTAAACATTTTTATTACAAGACATACCTACTGTATATCAGGGATGATGTTCAAAAAAGATATTTTAATTGAAAAAGTGATAATAATCTCGAAACAAATAACAAAGTAAACTATGCAAATGATTATAGGATACCTATTAGAATAAGTTATTACAAGCTCTAGGATACTATGCACATGGGCGGAAGAGGGAATTAAATCTGCCTCAGGGGATTTGAAAAAAACGTAAGGTCTGGGGACTTACTATCGTCTATAGCTATAGGCAAGTTAGTAAAACTACTACTATAAGTTCGTTCCATTTTTCTGCTCATGAGGACGGAGCCACGAGCATTGGGTGAAAAGTTGACCGTGAAACCTTCAGAGTGGGACTCGCCTACATGTGTCTGGACGCACTTGTCCAGCATTTGCACTGGACCCGACTGCCTAACTCTAAAGGAGTAGAAAAATCCTTGTTGTTCCGACACTCCCTTCCACCACTCACAGCTCTCTTCGGGGATGGAGTTGACATAAATGTTTTTATGAGACCCTTGATTAAATGATATTTGAGGGATGGAGCCTGTGGAGCCTAGGGAGCCTAGGGACTGCATCTTGTGCAGAGAATTCAGCGACGAGGATTTGCGGGTAGGAACCCTGGCTACAGACATGGCACTATACGGCTTAGGAGACGGGGGCAGGCAGTAGGAATTGTTCATAAAATAGTCCTGATCTATATCTGGGAGGGAGTGCGGGGAGCTGAGACTTCCGAGATCCATTTGATGTGCAGCATCAGTCTGAGAAATTGCTGTCGGCCGAACTAGTGGATCAGTCCGAATGGCCTTGACAGGCTTCGTATATGGCTGGGATAATTGAGTGTTGGAGGAGAGGAAAGTGCCATTTCCTCCCGTCGTCTGAGATCCGCGGATGTAGCTCTGAATTCTTTCCTCGACATACACTCGACGCTTTTCCCTGGCCAGCGCTTGACGAGCCAACGTTACTTTATTCAGTCGCTGGGGATAATTGGATGGCTTTCTGGGATCTGGAAATGGCTTTGTCCGTCGCTTAAGGACGCTCTTCTCTTTCTCCTCGCTCTTCTTCTTTTTCTTCGTCTCCGTCTTCGTGGCTGTGTGGCTCTTTGGGACTGTAATGGGGTGTACAGGGATCATTACTTCCTCTGCTTTCTCCACTTTCTCCTCCGCACCTTCTCCACTTGTCTCTTCAACTCTCTCCTCGGCCTCCGCACTTGACACGTTCCCATCCCCTTCAACCGCCTCCGTGCTAATAGGAGCCTCACTTGTTGGCTCTTCCTCCACTAAAACTTTCTCTTCCTCCACTGCGACTTTCTCTTCCTCCACCATATCTGTCTCTTCCTGGACGGAAACGGTTTCTTCCACTTTCTCTTCATTTTCCGTGGGTTCTTCAGGTTTTACTTCAGTTTTACACGTTTCTTCAGGTACAACCATTTCGACAATGGCTCCTTCATCACTTTCCGGTTCTGGAGAAACTCTGCCGAATTAACATACAGACATTATTATTAGACACAGTGAAATAAATGAATGTATTCAGAATGTAATTATTGCAAATAAGTGCTTAATTGTATTAGGAATTCCAAGGAATTCTATAAAATCAAAATTACCTTGGTGTGGCAGACACGAAATTGATGTTAGGAACTTGCATCATCGACGATGTGACTTTGGAAATCTCCTGGCACTCTTCCTCCTCTTCTTTTAGGTCTTGACTCTCTTGTTTCATAACTTGTATAACCGTGTCCGGAGTGGAAGCCTCAGTGGTGGTCAGATCCACAGATTCAGATTTTTCAACTATCTCCTCAATCTTCTCTTCCTCTACAGTTTCGGACTCTACTTGAATTTCAGTTGTAATTTCACTTTGGATGAGTTGAGGCTCAGGTGTGTACACAGGTTCATCTTCAGGAGGGATGGGTGTGGAAGCCAAAGTGGGTGGCACAGTGTACTCCAAGGAGTTATCCATCCTGTCGTCATAAGGCGATTTGCCGAAATCTATCGATTCACTGAAAATATTGGCGGAAAATTCGCTTCTTGAAAACTTAGAAGAGTGCTCATAGTCGTATTGAGAATATGGCGTCATGGAGTAGTTAATAGGCGAAGGTGTAATACTGATCGGAGGAAATGGCGTAGTCGGTTGAGGAGAATCGGGCTCCTTTTTTACTATTTGGATTGCGGGAATAATGATTGTGATATTCATCATAACAGATCCTTTTTGCAACTTTTCAGTCTCACTTTCACTTAGATAATAATTCTTGAAAATAATTTCGTATTCCTCACAAACAACGTTTCGTTGAGCCAGGGAGTAGTATTAATGGAAGTGATGATGCGCTAATTCTCCAACGCCAATATTGTATTGAGGAAATAGTAAAGTGTCACGAAAATGTTTTTTTATATTGTTTATTTATTAAAAAACTATTAGGTCTGTATTGATATGGAATAAGGCTATAGTTAAGAAGATTAGAATGCGTGTTTTCTAAGAGATTATTATAGGATGCCAGTCTAATTCAGCCAAAGACCACTCAATTGAAGTGTCCAAGTGGAAATGATTTACTTGGCCCAATGCACAATGGGCCGATCGAGCGAGGCAGGCAATGTACTAATAAATACCCCGACTGACCTGTCCCGTTGCTTACGTCTTTAGTTAATGCAAAAACCCATTAGTTCAGTACAAATTCCTTCCAATCTAAACGGTCTCAACTTTCTAGTCAAAACGCATGAGCGCTCAGATTTTCTGTCCACCTTTCTTATCTACGTCTCCTTCCCTGTAGGCATGCAGTCGGATTATGGCGTGAGGGAAAGTTGATTTTCACCTCCTTTCTCTTACCTTTGTAATCTTAGCCTTAGTTACATGAATATTCTGCGGTTAAATACATTGCAACCGATGGATTACGTTTACCATGCACACTATTGTTCACTATTGCTTGCAGTTTCTAAACTCTATTTAATACACCCAGTTCGGAAATGCTTCATACATATACTATAGCAATAGCCCTGAATATTCATAATATTATAGCAAAGATTTATACAATATTTAGCAGACGAAACTCAAACTCCATTTTTAAAATCCAGACTAGTGATACATTATGATTGTACCTACCAATTTACTGTGCTTGTTCAACTTTCCGATGCTCTCTAAACCCACAACTCGTCCTTTACATAGAATTTTCTGTTTATTTGGCATAGCTTGTAATAAATGCACAAGGGATATTACTGTAGAAGATATCTGTACGTATAAGTACATTCTGTTACTAAAATACCTGTCCATTTAGTGGTCAGAGATCCCATAGAGTTCAGTTTTTTTATAGGAGTAAACAAGTATGGATTATTATTATTATGCTATTTGACGAACTGTGTATTTCCCCGTGGGAGTCAAGTTGAGTTTAGTTGGTTATCGTTGACTTGACTAATCATAGCTATAAATATGGCAATATAATGGCCCCATTTCCATTATTATATGCACACAAAACGAGAAATGCGATGAAGGAAAAATCGTAAAACATTCAGAGTCGTAAAGTTCTGACTTAAGGTCTCTGCTCCTTTCTCGAAGAAACTCTTAGCTTTGAGAATTGCTTACACTTTGGGCATGCATTTACCAGTATGGGAGCTGTAATGAATAATTGGAGATATAATTAAGATAGGAAATAGTTGGAATTAGTGCTCACTTTTACGGGCTCTGCTGTGGTGGCAAAGGTCGTGACATATATGAGGCGGAGTATCTTCTCGTAGTAGTAAATGTGGCAATGGACTCGCCATGCGAGGATCTTCATTAGGAAGAACTTCCAATAAATATATTTCAGGCTCAGATGAAAAGGGAGGGATGAAATTCTTTACTTTCAACTCTATTTCTTGCTTCGGTTTAAGCTAAACCAAACACCAATTTATATCAACCATCTAATTACACCACATTATGCACATATCCATTTATATCAAGCAATGTAAACTATATTATATATTCATTAAGATTGAAATTATGTAAATCAACCAAAGCATATTGGTATATCTTCATTTATAATCGTTTTCATAGCTTTTTAATCCTGCGCTTTGGGAAAGTGTGTTACATTTGCTGATTACTCTCAAGAAATTACTGATTAGTTAGTTAGCATTGGTTAAAAATATCCCTTAGCTCCGTAGTAACTCAGTATGTAACTATTAAACCGTTTACAACCTCCTATTTCAATTTAATAATGTAGCATGCATGTAAATAAAACGTTATCCTTGACATACTTCTAGTTCTCAGTTTCCCTTTCCATGTTTATAGTAACTGAAAATCTTTAAAATGAGGTGTTGAACAAAACGAGACAAAGTACTTCACATGTAAACATTATAATACAGTGCACAGTCATTTTGCATTTGCATATACGTAATTATTATGCCTGTCCAGTATATACCAACTACTTATACACTTGTTTCAATTCTAAAACATTGTATTATCCAATACAATGTATTACCTAGTATATTGTAAAGATTTGCCATGTTTCCTGCCATTAATTAAATATCTATCTCAAGTCGCCTATCAAACGAACACGATTTTATAACTTATGGAATATTATTTTCAACATTTGTAATTTTTGGGAAATTATCTGCAACGGCCAAAATTTTTGATAAAACAAATCACGATTACCGTGAGAATACTATTTTTACTTTAGTTGCTACAATGGATTGTATGCAAAAACGGTATTGTGTTTGAATTGCAAAAAAGGTATAAAATGTAGCGTAATGTAAAACAACCAGCACGAAATCGATAATAGACACTTTACATTGTTACAGCAAAGGATATATTGAATGATTTCCCCAATCGTCAACATCTATAAGACGCCAATAGGAAATGTTGATACAAAAAGTCCAATGGCATTTCTTTAGAATTTGTATCCGTGTAATAATTATAATATTAACTACCTATGCGGCAACACTTCGGTGACATTGATCTAGTCGTAACAATCTATACCTTTTTTCTTTTTATGCAACGTTATGAATATTGATCTTGAATTATTGGTTCAGCTGCAAAAATCTGGAAGGCTATGTCCTGTTTATTACTTAAACATAACATCTGAAGCTTTCATGAAAACCGTTATATTTGACGGGGTACATTACTCTCATTAACGTATAAATAATAAACTATTTCAAACCTGTATAAAAATATTGCCGACTCCTCTGACGAAAATGAAGTCTCTAGGAATTAGATCTGGTCCAAGCTGGAGCTGAAGTTCTCGACGCAAGTTATGAATGCTCAATTGCGGCAAAACTCTGCAGAAAATTTTAGGTAAAGAAAACATTTTTTACATGCTATGACTCAGTGATGTTAAAAGAATTTGTCAATTTTTTTGAGTGTTGAGCTTACAATTCAAATGATATACTAAAGAATGATTTCATTATTTTTGCAATGACAAAATTACTGCCTATAAATCCATTTTGCTGAAATAAAATTTTCTAATGTCCTCAATAAATCTACTGCGGAAAGCCTTACATATGTTTTATATGTTCTATAATGCTAAGCTAACAGCAAAAAATGATTGCGCTGTCAGCCCATCATAGCACAATAAAATAATTTAATGCGTGACCATATTACTGTGCCAGATATAGGCACAGTATTGTATATGTACTGGTTAATAATTCAGACGACCTAGCCCTTGGTCCATTCATAAACCAAATCCGACCGGACATTATATACATAAGAAGCGACTGCTGTGCTATTTTTTGTTGTATTTCGTACAATATACTTGGAAAATGTCGATTCTTTTGTTGTCCACGGAAATGCTGTAGAACATCCAGACGGAAGGATTTCTCCCTTGAAAGGAGACAGAGGAACCAATAAAGACACAATAAAGAAAAAGACTGTCGAGCTAATAGCTAAACCATTTCCATTCTAGTGTACATAATATTCCTTAACCCTGGTTCATTTAACACAAATAAAATTAAATACGCCAATAAAAATGTAGAAGGTCTCCCCATGCTTAATATAGTCTCATATATTTTACCTTCCCAAATGTACATTACTAATATTTTTAATTATTGCTCCACAAATTAGGGCGACTTTCTGTAGCAATGGTCTTGTTTGATGTTATAATAAATTAATAAAAAGTATACCCAACAACTTTTGCACTAATTCTTGTCATTGTATTTCAATTAAGTAGCTATAGGTGCATATGGTGGCGGCATAATAAGTAACTTCAGGCAGTCAGTCTTAATGTCTTACGCATTAAGCAGAAGTTTTCTCTAGTTTTTCATATTTAGCATTTAGAGCACTATTTTTGTTGCCTAATTACATTTATTCATATACATAGAACAATAGTACCATTTTAAAACGCCAAATATCAATATTAGGCCATTGAGACAGATGGAATTATACAATTACATTCTCCATAATTATTTCATGTAAAAGTTGCCACCTCGCTATTGATATGCGGCATTTTGGACTCATGGCCCAACGGTTACTACGATGGATAAGTGTACAGATAATCAGGTTACATTAATGGTGCTTAAATTATAAATATGTAAAGCTAGAATTTTTCAAAACTTTCGCTCAATGCATAGGCCATAAGAAGGCGCTTACAGCCCGAGATGAGTTTTTATAGCTTACGCTTACTATATATTAGATTTCATTTTCTTTCAAACTGCAACATTGAATTTAGACCTATTGGACTTATTTAAACTGAAATTGCAAAACACTGGAATTCAAGTTAATGGTATTGCCCTATATATCTTCGTCAGCAATAATACAGTTATATCAGCGGAAAATATCTATTATTTATCTTCCAAAATTGCCTACGAATCTGAAATTACTATAAAAAGTTGTATATAATTTTGTTCCTCATTTTTCGGTAGCAATGAGTTAGTTAGGTGGATAGAATGAGTACTTATATAGAGAGATAGTTAATGCACCTATGCGGATGTAACAAAAGGAAGTATATAGAGAGAGAGGGAATGCTGACCTGACAAATCCAAGAGAAATTCCTTCTTCCACAATATTATGCCGGTAGAGTCTCCGTGAGAGAACCCATTTTTCTCTGGGAACGACGTATACTTGCAAGTCAACCAACTGTGCATTCAAAGGAAATTTATGAAATATAATGCTATTGATTGTTATAGAAGAGGTTGGGAATGATGAATTAGTTTTCATGGGAATGAACTCAATAGGGAAATCTACTTTCATTCAGTTCCACTTTACGGAAGGAAGAACTCAAAGGAGAGCAAACAGATAGTGCATATGAAAAATGTTTTTAGGGGTCTGAATTTAAAACGTATTTCCTGAAAGTGTATTTACTAAAAATGTACTTAGTTAATGTTTTTACCATTGTCACAGGATATGCAGCGGGTATCCGGCTTTTCCTTCCACTCTGTTCGTGTTTTCCGTTCACACTTTGCCTTCCCGCAGCATCTTTGTCTTTCTTTCCACCACCCATACTTGTGGGTTGAAATGTAAAACCAGAGAAAACCAGAAAAACTTAAATTTATGGAAATTCTTGCTCAATAGTAGCGTTTAGAATAAAAAAACTGTTTAGAACTGTGAAGCATTAAATGTGTTTAGACAGAATACCAATGGAATATGTATGGTCACTATGAGGGATGGTCAACAATTGAGTGTACCCAAGGTTTTTTCTAAGGGTAGTCAGACTGGACACACACCTGGTCTAAAATTTCACTCCAGTAATTTACTCTTCATAAATTCACAATCCTGCAAAATTTTTAAATAATAAAAAGAAACAAATCACTTGGATAAATCACTGGAAAATATTGTCGAAATGAGTGAATATGAATTTGAATACGAATTGGAATACGAATTCGGGATAAAATCCGAATGAGTCAGACAGGGGTCTGTTTTATGTAACAATGGACAGGTACACGTGGCGGTGTAGAAGAGAAAAACCGTGTTGATTGCTGAAGGGAGAATGGTTGAATGAGCAGTGGCAGATGAGGGTAATTGTGAAAGTGAGACTGTAATGTGACGTCGATGCTTTCTCTGCCAAATTCCCCGTCGAATGCTAATCCACGGATTTCTGCCTGGGTCATGCCGTTATAGACGGGGAATAAGGGATGGATTCTCCAGTTGCGCCTGGTCAGGTGGATTGTTAGTTATATTAGCACACATAGTGCTCATTACCTATTTTGTATATAGTAACACAGTTCTGCACGCAAAATGAAGGCAAGGTGAGAGGCAGTCGCCAGGACGGATATAGTGGTCTTACTTATGGTGTGTGGCGTCTTTCTTTGTTGATTTCATCTGCATGCTCGTATATTATGCACTGGCCTGCCCCAGAACTCCAATTCTCCGAATGTACCCTGCCTCTGCTCTTATTTCCAAACAAAAGTTATTATTATTTATATTGCACTACTCATATACGTAATAATAATCACAGGAGCTAGGAGTCAGCCTCATGACCTAATTTTTCAATGCGTTCATCGCATCTCAAGATCTTGCGACCATTCATGATGTAGGATTCAAGTCCGGTTGCCCTCAATCCCAACAACTGTTTACATTCATACAATCTAAGGACCATTAGCAATTGCATCAGCAAAACCTCCGCAAATTAACCTACTAAAACTAATGTAATCGCTACCTATGATCCTGCCTATTTACCTATACGATGTGTGTTCTATAAAAACCTATATGACTTGTAAGCTACACAATCTGTGCAATTTACTAGGCAGGTACTCGATTGTTGGCCTTAGAAATAGCTCTGCTCCAGCAAGATCAGGAGTACACAACAGTTAATATTTTTCAATGCCTAAGTCCCGTGCTCTGTTATTAGTTATATTTATATATTGACTCCTTAGACAGAAAATATTTTCTCTACCTCGACAACTACATTACATTACAGCATAGATTCTATTGTAGAGATGAGAAAGAAAGAATCGGAAATAACTTGTGCATTTCATTGAGGCAGTAGACGTCACAAAAATCTCATTTGTTTCTCCAATCGAAAATAATAAGTAGCTCCAATATATTCGACTGTCGGAATTAGATGACAATCAAATGCTCATAACTAATAATATCATAAGAGGGACACATTCCACAAAACCATTCAGTCCGAGTGGAAGTCTTCAAGTTGCACTTAGTTTGGATGATTGAACGAAAGGTTTGGCGATCACCAACCTCCAAAAATGATCCTTAATTCTCCTGAATGAGCCAACTTTTCCTATTTTCAACGGTGAATTGCTACTATGACTCCCTATTACAATACAATGACGCTAATGGACTATTCTCCCTCTGACTCCAAATTGTATGCTTAAGTAGTCCTTGAGTTATTGACTGCAATAGCATTCTTGCTGTCACATTATTACACTCTTTTCTTTACCTACTCCATGCTATTATCCTTTACTCATTTTCTTTTCAAGACCCACCTACCAATAATTTACAATCTACAATAAGTAATGCATACCAATATCCCTATATACGTAGACCTTGTGTTTCTACCTACATCAAATACAAAAGTGAGACAATGGCTATAGACTGGCAAATATTACTAACGAAGGTAGGTATAGGTCTAAAGTACAAATAGCAGCATGATATCTTGAAAACAAGATCACAGGAAAAGAATAATATGCAAGTTGCAAGACAGAGGTTAAGTAAGTATGTTATAGTAGTAGTAGTTGTAGTGTCGGTCCTGGGGGGTAAGGAGGTAGTGGCAGTTTTTCCTGGCGAGAAATCCCATTAATAATGAGTATATAGCTTAATGGTCGCACATGACACACGGGTATGTAAATAAGACATTGAATTAGTCTGGAAATGTGGTAATGCAAATTAAATATGTGTAATATAGTCGGCGGAGAGTCGTTAAGTGAGGTAATGGGAAAGTAGGGAGAGTCGGTGGGTGAGTGTGAGAATTGATAGGAACCGGATGTCAGCTGTGGAGTGTATTGGGTCACCTATTGATTTGCACAGAGAGTGGTTGGAGGCCACCACCGTCTTAAAGAGGACCTTGGGAGATGAATAATCTCCACGCAATTCTCTCATTGAGTCCACAGCGACCGAGAGGTCCGAACAACCTAGAGCTCCTTATTCTGTGCTACAGTCCTGCCCAACCGGGGCTCCAATATCTTCCAACAAATGAATGAGGTTACTGCAGCCATTGATCTGTTTCTGAGTCAACGGAAATCAGCCTTTCGTATTACTCTACTTTTACAAAATCAAACTCGATTTTATTTACGCCACACCATCATACACCAATTATACTATACATATGTAGGCACTCGAATTCACCTTTTATACCCCACACTACTTACATATATTCACATTATTATTTAATACAACCTTCTTAGGCGTTATTCTTCCGTTAATTGTTGCTTCCATGAGTGCATAATGAAAAATCTATTATTATATCTATTTTAAGTAGTATGTTCAGATACAATATGATTAGACCATGAATGGGCCACACGGCCACACACCTTAGACTCCGATTCTTTTGAGAACATATTAATTTAGAAGCTCATTTGCAGCAAAATTTACTACTTAATAGTAAACTTCAACTCTTGGAAGAACGCTGAGGGAATATTTACAATACCTTCGAATGCTTCCTATAGTTTCTCCTTAAAATTGAAACATTTGCTTTAATTTAACAATTGGCAATTGTTAAGAATTGATATGGAGACAAAAGCAAGTATTGATGTAGATATTCCATTAATGTAGTTTCTTAGTATTGGGTACTTATGTAATTTGATGTCAGTAATTAATTAAAGACTAAGCTATTCTTAACATATATATGAGTACCAAACGATACTTAGTATGATATAGCAAATTATCTATTTATTCTATCACCACCATGCAATATGCAACCACTATTAGTATTCGTTTTTATTTTGTACATGTTGTAAGATTACGATTGCAATGTAGTAGTTGCTTAACCAACTAACAAATTGTTTCTGCCGATTCAGTGACCATGAACATGAATACTTTCCAACAAATACATCGTACTCTATTGATTACGTTCAATTTGCCCATGAAATAAAAAAAGTACTACCAGTCAGAAATCACAAATGCAGTAGATTAGTTATTATTAAAATATTATTACTTTTTATGCTAATAAACGAGGACAGTAGCAACACAAGTTCGTCAGCAAAAAAATGCAGGGAGGATATGCTGGGTTAATATTTAATGTTCATTGTGTATTTAAGACTTTTTGATATAAAAATTAGCCATTTTAATTTAGGTACAATAGAATTTATTTTAGTAAATGAGTACTAAATGTACTTAATTTGTCTGGCGTATGTTTTGCTAGCGATTTTCATGAAAGAAAGCTAAGCTACTACTGTAGCTTATGGTGACTATGGTGAAAATGACGGCCTCGGTATTTAGCTAAAGAACTAAAGAAGAAAACTCGTTTTGCTTTCACGCTTTCACTGTAGATAGAGCTGCTTAATCGTTTGGGCTAGTCGTTGTTCTCCTTTCACTATTGTCTTCTTTGCATCTCTATTCCGTGTAGTTTTTACCAGTATACTTCTCGTAATTTCCATATTACTCTGTTAAATTGCTCTTACAATCTATTCTCCGGTCACAAATAAAATGGAATAAAAATCACTCCGATGTCCCGGATTTTGCAAGACTTTTTCAAGTAAGTTCAGGCTAAATTCTAGGTGTAGGGTGGTTTTTATTCCATTTTATTTGTGAGCGGAGAATATCTACATTATGAAATATAAATTCGAGGAATGAAATAATATATTCAGACTTCAAGAACTCTATTGTACTTCGCTTTCGCAAAAGTCAGCTCCACTAATTAATATTTTTCCAAAAACTCTCTTGCAAAAAAAGTGAGTTTTATATTACATAAGTTTATTTCAGCAGCATGGATGAACAGTTTAGAATTTTTCCCTTTATTCCGAGTAAGCAAAGCTGTGCAATCAAAATATGCTGGAGCTATGGAAATTGCAATGAAAATATAAGTTTGCATAGATCAGTATGACGTTCGAATCAAGTTATTTTGTTTTAGACGTTATTTGATGCCACACCGACTAATGAGGTGGCATGCAGCTGTGTAATATTCTGAAAAGTTAGTAAACATCTTTCACTAGCATTTCAATAATTGGCACAGTTTCATAGGACTTTTATATAATGGCAATAGACATTTTTAGATTTTTGTAAAATTGAATGAAATGTTTTGCAATACCAACTTTTGTTAAATCGGCATGCGTCTGTTTGATTTATTGATGAAATGGAAGTAAAACAATTTTGACGAAAAAGAATTGTAGGTACATTTTTTATTTATTGTACATCAAATCATGTTGTAGTACTACAGATACAATGAAA
>JABASH010003844.1:0-15442 GCA_019776445.1 Tomocerus maximus | reverse complement strand
CAAAACCACGAACTCTCTTCTCCTCTCTCGGCGTCTACTCCTAAAACTTAACGGCTAACACTCACTCACCATTCGTCCAAATATTAATTCAAAAAAATGATCGCCGCGCTTATTTTTCTCTTTCCTTGCGCCGTCGACCACAGTCAGCATTTGAAAACCTGACCTGATAAAACAAGTCTCACGAAAAAAATCAAGACTTACTTAGGTAAAGTTCAACTGGAATGAATAAAGCACTCTTTAGTACAACTCTCGCTTTCCAACAATTGAGGATATACGATACCCTGAAGATGTGTGTAAGTACACTAAAGATAAAGATAATAAGACTTGGAGATAAATAGTAATACACCTTGCTATTATCCAGGGAGAAATAGAGATAATAGTATGTGCGTCTAATAGGTCCTAATACCATATCAGAGATTTAATAGCAGAATAAGAGCAAGAAACAAGTTCACCTTCACTTTCCATTTCCAGAAACTACATGTCGTTTTCGTTTTCACCCGGGCTCATCCCCAATTTACTTTTAGCTACAGCTATAATATAACTATCGTATATGTTCTTTTACATGGGCCAACGAAACTGAAAGCTGGTTTAACTACTTACCTGACCTTACGTTACATTACTTTACTAGTTACGGTCACGGTATACCCCTTCATTTATAGTAGTAATATGAAGAAAAGGTAGGCCAACTGGAGAGATAGAACTGACAAGCCATCCCATACGATATATAAATATTCCAACCCTGCCCTCGGGTCACTAAGTAACTGCACTCACACTGCATTATTGCCTTTACTACTTAACAGCTTTATGTTCTTAAGGAACAGAATAATACATAACATTTAATGAATTTATTTTAAAAGAAAACTATTTATTTCTATTTCACGATAAAAAAAATCCGAAAATTGTATTTCGAAACTCGTTACCAACTCGTAAGTTTACTTATGCCATTCATGAGAACTGAAGCATAAGATTAAGCCTTAATAAGTAATTTCTCATCAACTATTACTTTTATGACTTTTATTAGTGTTTACTAGATGAAGCCCTTTGCCACTCTTTTGTAGGACCTAAAGTATGCATACAAATACTGTAAAGATGGTGTGGTGTAAGGTGTAAGGCCACACTTATTGAAAAAGATGTTACTTTCAAATTATCCGTCTCAACAATTAAGAGTTAATAATTAGTATTAGTATTGTTATTAATATGTTAATTTATACATTGTGTTATTATTAGTTTGCTTCAATTATGTTTTATGACACATAATGCAAAAATTCGGTATAGAAATCCAGAATTATTTCGAACCTAATTTATTTATCTAGGTTCCTAAACCTTTTTTCAGAAACTGTGGCCACTCAGACAAATAAAACATGACTTGACTGAAAATAATCAAGTATTCCTATCACGAAGACTCAGCACCACATAAAATCAAGAAACTAGCATTTAGACACACTGTTCAAGACTCTCGACTCACTTTACTCCACGCCCATTATATTACAATTACACATTACAATACATTTTCCCCATCAATGCTTTTACATGGCACAGTATATCAACATTGTTACCGTTGAGGAAAGGTTAATTGTAATGTGCACTTATCAGTTTGAGAAACTAGTCCGACCATCTCACCTATACTTTACATATTATTTAGAAAAATGGACTGCAAATTATACAAATAAACAAATTCTTAACTATAACATGTGCACATAAATCAGTTTTATTAAAATATTATGGAAAGTAAGGAATGCACAAAAATCAAAGCGCCTGTATTTCGTTACGCAGTTCATCTCATTTCAACAATTTTTTTCATATTCAATTAAGTATTGAAGTAGGTAGGTATTTTACGATCAGGAAACTGTTAAATATTAAAATATCTTCTTATAGTAGTTGGTGATTACAATCACAATTCTCTCAGCTCATAGTATTCAATTAAATCGCGCCAGGAATTTAAAGGTAACTCATTTAAAAAATTACAAATAGGAAAGCTTATCCCTGTTTGCGGCATTGTGCTAACAACTAACAACACAGGAACGAAAAAACGAAATCCACCGAGAAAGATGCAAGATGAGATAAGAGAACAAAATACCCATAAAATACAAGTTATCCCTACTTAGACCAACAAGTAAAGCCACATATTTGTATCTTTACCTTAACTAATAGGTTTGTAAGTTAAGAAAGGACAGGACAAGGTAGACACAACCCAAGTTATCCTGCAGTTTTTCCTATAAGAGACTCTACTACAAAGAAAGTAGAGATATAAAGATAAAGTTTATATGCAGAACGCAAAACACAATGGACCAGTCAGTCCATTTTAGTTTCGAGTTCTTAAACCTATAAGTACGGCAGTGCAATAAGAGAGAACAACCTAAGCTAATCATTTTGACGAAGATGAAGCATCTTCCTTTTCCATTTCAGTCTCACTCAGTCATGGCCAAGGTCTAGACCATTACATTACATCCGAACAAATCAAACAAACGTTACGCCGTAGTTCCTATTCCTTATCCTTTAGTAACTGCAGGTCAGTTTAGAACTCATAAGAAAATACATGATATATGATACCATGATACCACATCATGGTTGCAGTCCGTTGCATTATTGCATTCTGACGATGCACTATGCTCTGAAATTCATTATAGTTTAACAGAGGTGTATGATGCATGGTAAAATAGTTCATTGTTCACTATCCAGCTATTCTGTATATTTTTAAGCATTGTAAGCTGGCTTAGGCAATAGTGGTTTAGTTATCCTAGTCACTCACCATAATCATGTCCTATACTTATACGCAAGTATACTGTTCATATATTACGCTAGAACAAGTTCAAATGTCTCGTCCAACTTAGTTTCTTAAGGGTCTTTCATCTCAGGTGGGCAAAATACGATAGTACAGCACGATCACGAGAAAATGGAATACAATAGTGCAACATCGTAAAATGTCTCTAAGACGCTAACCGAGTAACTTGTAGAATTGAATAGAACAAAACCTACTGTGGAACAGACTTTTGCCTGTGAGGCGAAAAGAATGACAATAGAGCTTTCAATCTTAAATCATGACGGTTGTTATTTCATCCGAAACAATGAGACAGAAGGAAATAAATTCTTCTAAATATTACAAGGGCTAATAAGTGTTACTTTGTGAAATAAATTATTACTATGTATACCTTCTCATTCTTTATTACTATGTCAGTACTTAATCCTATTGGTAACATCACTGATATCATATTATTCGGGCGTTACGGTCTGTATATTACAAAGCACCCATATGTACCAAATTATTGACAAATCGCATGGTCTAGTGTCTATAGTCTATTTAATAAATGAAAAAATGGGAAAAGTAAATACACAATTGAATTGACAATTCAATGAAAATGAGTAAAACTGTGTAAGATTGAATTGCAGCTCATTTAACAGCCGCAACATACATCGGCCACAGAAATGTCACATAAAATATACTAATAGACGTCATAGATGATATTACAGATATATTAATATAAAAATCATTTCTCTTACAAAGGCCATTCTAGAGTTTAGACTCAGTGTAGTAATATCGGCAACAATAATTGTTAATATGACAATTGTGTGAAGTTGAAAATTATAAATGATCCCAATTATGCATCAAAGATTCTACGAACACTTGAGGATATTAGAATAAACCTGAAGGCCATCTCTACAAAAAAGCATATACCTGAGTCTTCAAGAATTACATCGAGTGACATTAGCAAACGTAAGTCAGATTAGTTAAAGTTCATAGTCAAGAATGGAAAGGTTCAGAAGGTCTGACCCCGTACAAGTCTTGTACTAATAGAAGGGAAGACTAATATGAGTAGATGAATGTAGATTTTGCAACAGCACAGAACGATGAATACCAATACACTTTGCATCTATTTTCCTACCTTTGTACAGTATTAATTGCACGGACAAATGCATTACATAATTCAAACATGTGTCCAATGCAAACGTTATGCTAATATGTTCTTATAATCTAATCGTATAATCCATCACTAGTGCTATTGTAATTTATTCCTATGATCTTAGATCTTAGACTTCTACGTAAGATAAGCTCTAAGAACTCAACGGGCAAATTATTATTTACAAGACAAAATAAAATTAAATGGGACAACTTCTGCCGTAAATATTTGAGTTATTACCACATTGTTTTGTGAGCTGAAGACAACCCTAAAACGATTTGTTATGTTACACGTACGCAATTTTAGTGCAATATTAATGGCCTTGTCCTGTCTTGTTTTGAGTGGTAATAAAGAACATTGATTTCCATCTGTTTGACGAGAACTGCTTGCTTTTATTTGCAATTAGATGTAACGATTATTGAAAACCATAAAGAACTCACAGAAGGATCATTTGGTTTTAGACAAAAATGTAAAGCGTGTTCTGTGATAAATACCACGAAGAAGATAATAAACATCGAAAAAGCGAATTCTTATCCTGAAACCAACCGCACCACCCATGCAGATCAATTACAGGACAAGCATTAATTTTAATGCTGTTATACCCATCGCATCGTAGACATTCAGTGAATCTAGAAGTTAACACACGAGAAGAAATACTACATCATCATTCTTTATTAAATTGCAAAATACACACCAATAAAGAATGCTAGTGCAATAATTAACTTCTACCTCCTAGCGACTCACAATCAGACAAAGTGTTAGCAAAAAACAGTATTTTCCCAAACAGATAAGACATGAAAAATTTTATCTAATGATAGGATCTTCCGGTGCTTTTTATACGGCAATGTGTTTAACATGTAACTTTATAAAGTGTGCACTCATTTAAGACTAATGCTAATCACTGTCACTCAGCAGAGCCTTAGACGGGAAATGCGTTCTGACAGAGAAATGCTATTTCAGTCTTTAGTAGAGCAGCCGATGCTACTTTTCTTGTCTTCTCGCTATCGTAATTATGATCGCTACACATTTCTCTGTACAAGTGTAAAATACTCGTAGTGCATGTAGTGTTAATAATAAGTTCACATGGCTAGTGCTTAGACTTTGTTTTGTTGGCACACATAAAAGGAAACTTCAGTTCAATGATACATATCCTTTTCATAGAACAATATACAATGTCTCGAGATAAAACCTTGATACACACCTATATCTTTTCATGCACGTATACATATTATTTACACTGTAAATGCAAAGGAAACAATCTAATGACTTATCTAATAAAAATTGTCTTAGTCCTTTCTGGGAATCCCTGCTTATTAGTATTATTAAGTGAAGAATGAGTGTATAAAGATTACACTGTAAGCTGGCTACCACTGTAAAATAGAAGCATACGAATCATACAGTATGGTACCTGTAAAAAATAAATTACTCACATCATAAACTAGCTAAGAAACTACTAGTTCCTTTTGAAATCATATTTTGATAAGTACTTTGCGCATTTATTTTCTATTATGTTTGATTATGATTATACATTGCGGAGCATTAATACTATTACAAGAATACCTCAATCCAGAACCAATTCTATTGTTTCTATCCACTGATCCTATCCTAATGTGTGCTATGTTACTGAACAAAGGTCTACGCTATATGGTCTGAATACACGTATCTCCGTTTGTCTGACAGTACGCCTTGCGGCAACAAGAAATAGTTGAGTTTTTCTTAGATGTGCATTAGTAGAAAAACAATAAAAAATTATACTCCTATCTCTAACATTGAACACAGTGGATACATCTTATGGACAACAGATACATAGTAACTACATTAAAGCGTTGGCAAGCTCCGGTTCTACTTAGCGATTACCAGCCTTAGAATATGTACATATTAATGCTTTTCATGCAATGTTCGTTTTGCGTTGGTTGAACTATGTTGTGTTTGGATGAAACGAGCAATTCAACAATGTTAGCTCAACCAAACTTAATTCTGTTATTTTATAGAATACCTATATAATCGAAATAGCAGAACTTGTACTTTTCCAGTTTTTTGCAATTGACGGCAATAAAAATACAACAGGTTATAGAGTTATGTGCTATTGGAGCAAGCACAGCTATCTAAACAGACAATTAATAATTACGAGCAGCTACCCAATTTTTTAATTTTTCTACTGGTAGATCGCGTTTCATGAAATGATTTATAAATGACAAACTAGCACAAAGATGGATTCTGACTAAGTGGCTGACACAACTTCAAGTTTATAATGTGTGACTCTCTGAGCGATAAAACTTCAGATAAATTTTTGATTCTGGAAATAAACTTGTAAAACTTTTTGTTAGAGATTATCTGATGCACAGTCAAGTGTAATTACGTCGTAGTTACCTATATTATTATGATTCATTTCACTATTAGTTCACTGTAGCATCTACACAATACCTACTGTAATAACAGTAGATGTGATTTTTCAAATAGTACGCATCCAACTACAACTTACAACTAATACCAGATGAGACTTTTATAACACTGGGGTAGTTTTACTAGAAAAGATGACAAAGTATAATCTACTAGACCATTAAATCTAGGAAACAATCATGATATTTCAGAAATCGAGTTATTGTTATGCTATTCAAATACCAGGATTTGGCTTGCGTGAGTAAATAAAGTTTTAATCATAATTGTGATGTCTTTAGATTCTTAGATACGCCTGCTCTGAAGAAGAACGTAAAAGAAATTGCAATGGGGATCACTATCGCTCCAACTCCAACGATTCTCAAACTTGCAACTTAAAGGGGTAACCACGAAAAATAAAAAGTACAAACGACACGCATAACTATTGTTTTGAATATGCATTTTTACGCAATAAAACTAATGCGAATCCTGTTTTCTCAAAAAGATATATGTGGCTATCAGAAAAAATATTTGATTGGCTTGACTATAACAGGTAATTAATGTAATGAAGAATACAATGTTAGGGAGCGAGTTTACCAAAACAATTACCTAGAAGAAAATTCTCGCAAGTATTTATATTACCTCTTCTCTTCCTGTCATGCAATGCCAAATGCAACTTTACTTCTTCAGTGCAGTGTGGTATTATTTTTGTTTTTATCTTCTCCATTAAACTTCGAGCATTGCAATAAACTAGATTTTGTATGTTCTAGAAACTTGTTATCCTGTCATCCTTCGAGTTATGGAAAAACAGGTGCATTATTCTAGCTGCTTAAAACGAGCAATTGCACATTAAGAAGGCTTCAATAGAATCTTGATTGACTATACTTACATGCAAGCACAGCATGATTGAAATAAAACATAGTAACTTTGATAGGTCATTAACGAATTTAACTATTGTAATGTAAACACTTAAGTATTACTGTCATATGCCTACCTTTTTATCTATACAGTGCACTCTTTGGTACGTACGAGCAATAGAGGTAATCACGAATAGCAATCGTGGATTACGCTTGTAATTAATGAGACAATCCAGTGTATGGCCTTATCTAACGCATGATAATACAATTTACTTAAGTAGCTGTAAGTATGCATGTGAGATAGAAACTGTTTTACTGGTTAGCATTTCTGGTATTTTTCCAAATGCACTTTTCGTTCCAGTAATGTCATTTTGATATTTTTATGCTTATGCTGTACAAGCAATATCTAAGCTTATTCCTAAGTAAGCAATACCCAATCACCGAGCAGGTTTGGATCGTAGAAAATAATATGTAGCTGAACAAATGTATGTACCTATACATGATTAATTTACAATGAACCCGTTAGCAAGTATTTGTACAAGCGAATTGCATCAGTTTACTTCAGTAGGTAACAAATGATTTTAGCAATATTGAATTCTCAATTAATATTGTCACTCTAACTGCTAGAATTAAAAAGGCAATCTATCTATTGATCCAATGAATGAATGAATGAATTTATCCAGGACCTTTCCACGAATCTTTGAATTTTCAACAGAATAATCTAAACAGAACATGCAAAAATGATTTTTTCGAATATTGAGTTTTGAGACCGCATATTAATAGCCACATTTTTAAAAACTCTTTTCTAAAATGGATTTAAAATTCAAGGTAAACTGTCAAAGATCTTCCTGTGTTCAAAATTCATTCAAAATTATCAAGGTCTTGTCTTCAAAGACTTTTTTGGCATTGAAAGGAGAACTTGTCTCAACCTATATATTAGTGCCCTCAACCTTAGACACAGGATATAGATACCTACGCCAGCAACAAGGATGTAAAATATTATCATATCAGCATAGAAGCATCTGCACTCCCATACCATCTTAATCAATGCCCAAATAGAAAATGTTACATAATTCACAACTACGCATTTTTAACGTTTCAAGGGCTATACCCGTAAGTATCGGGGCGCAATAATAGTATGAATTAGACAAAAAGGTCAATGGAAATCAAAAGTTTAGAGACCCAATTAGATTATAGAAATAAAAGATTGAAAATTTTCATATTAAGGTACCAATCACATATATTATACCTATCATTAGTAGGATATAGGGATTCTTGGAACCCTTCTTATAAGTACCTACGTTGTCATTCTGTTTCCCTGTCTATCTATCCGAGTCCAAGTATAGCTTTACTGGGGTAGCATTTTTGAATTGTCTTCGAATTGTGAAACGTGCAAAATTTTTAAAACCGAATATACCTTTAGTAACTTTAGTTCTATATGTCATAGAAAGTCGTAATTAGCTCATTCGAAAGAATGATATAATATTACCAGGCTCAAGTAACAGTTAGGTCTCATTTTTAATCCAATTAGTTGAGATACTGTTCTTTATTCACGACTCACTGGTTCCGAAGGATATGTCTTAGGCATATCCTTGCAACATGCACATTCACTAAAGCCTACGACAGTATACATTATTGGAATTATTTCGGAACTAGTGAGTGATAAATTTTTTCTTCTCTTTTAAGATGCTTTGAGTTAACCAAGGATTGATTTTTTTCTGTAGTGGATTACTAGTAGGTAAGGTATGTAGTAATTAGTAACGACCATAATCACCAGGATTTATTTTTGACAAAAAGAGTTTAAAAATACACAATTAGTAAGCAGCAAAAATAGTATAGTATAAACTTTTTTAAGTACAGTTATGAAAATGATAACGATAATGATAAGGATTAAAATAGATATTTTATTTTCAACTTAGTTTTAATGGGTATGAGGACATAAAATATGAGTTGCAATGACTAGCGTGCTTGCTGACATTGAAATTAAAGCTCATGATGACTCTGACCCATTGACTATAGACTTGGTTATTATTTGTAGTTATAAGTTTTACAGATATTATAAGACAAATAATTATCGTAATTGTAGATTTTTTATTGTAAATCGAAGAGGATAGATTAGATTACAAATCTTAGCATTTCCAATACTATTCCCAAGGTTTATTGTTTTCCATGCGTCAATATTGTTCGCTTATATTGTAGGTTGAGGGACACACTATCTGATTAGTAGCTGGCGTGAAGAAATAGGATTGAAAATTGGGAGTTCATATGAGCATAATATAATCTGATATTATTGCCTAGTGTATTTCATAGCGCTGTGTACGCCATACATGAATGACTACGTGTTCGACACGTTGTGTTCCTGTGTATAATAACAATATATTATTTCATATCTTTTCGAACGAGTGACTGTGAATAGAGAAGTGTAATAGGAAACGAGCCGGAGCGGACTTAAAAAGTCTAAATGAAATGAAACGGTATGATGTGACAGACAGACAATCTAAAGGATTCGCATTGGTTAGGTTGGCTCAGTCTCACTCACAATCAGTATTATAGTTTTACAGAGCAAGCAGGGCACTACGGTGTAATGTTATATTATTTTATATCCGATCCAAGTCACGACGACAATAGAAGAGACAGAACAAGAGCCAAGCCAAAGCAACAGCAGGCAATAATAATAACAAGCGAGTGAAGTCTGACTGAAGTGAAGTGAGATGAAATGAACATGAAGCGAGCAACGATGAGTCAGGCGAGTCAGACTCTCAGTCAAATGATGTTAAATTCCATGTTTTCTGTTCCTTGTATAACTTACATTATTATATTGTATGAATGAATGAACCACGGACCTAAGCAGCATATAGTAATTTCAACTTTTACATAACATCATCCCTACTGCTAGACTTCATCCGTAGCTTTTAATATGATATTTCAAAATATACTTTAAGGAGTAGTTGATACATACTACGAATACGTGAAAGGGTTATATGGACATAATCATAGAGACTTCCATAAACTAAAACTAACAATAATAATAAGTAAGCAGAGAGAAAGAGGTAATGTCTAACCTATGTATACATAAAGCACACGTCTAGATCCTTCGCCTGGTGAAATTTCACATTATATTCTGACAGCCATTATATATACGGAGTTAGTTTTAGTTTGTTAGTCTCATAGTTGACTCGTCTCAACTCACGTCACCGTCACATCGCATCACAAGTCACATTCATTTTCATTTCATTTGTAAGCTATAGCCATAATATGAACTGATCTTCTCCCCGTTAGTTTGTCATGACTTTACTTTGTCTCTATGCTTCTTTATTATGTTCGCTTTCAATACGAATTTTAACGAAAGGATGAGCTCTCGCTTCCTTTCATCTAATGTCGCATTACGGTGTAAAGTGTAAGCTGCCTCTACATACCCATTTCTGTCTGAGTGCCTCGGCTCTCCAAAACATGAACTAAGAAACCAGAATTACCTTATGTTAGCGATTAACAATGTCCATGCAAACAAAGATTTTGAGAAATTTGCTGCACTGCAGAAAATATATTTGCTATAGGTTTTTAGGAGACATTGCTTAATCCCAATTCTGGCTTCATTAAAATTATATAATTTGGGTGATTTTGAGCGTATCGTTCGGTTCGTGACTGTCATATTGCGAGAAACATCATAAGGGAAGACGTCTTTTGCGAAGAATTAAAAGAAGATATTTAAATATTACCAATGTAAGTATTCAGATTTTAAAAAAAATTATCCTTTGCTTTTTTAATTGGCTAATAGTGTCCAAATTCTAAATAATGAATTTTAAACATGAATCGAAATGGTTTGTGATAGCTGAGTTTAAAATTAGTAGTTCCAAGTTCCAACCCAATCTTACAATATACCATTATACCTATCACTAATATTGTTAAATACATACCTACACATTTTGTACTATTGAGTAGTAAACCTGATTAGAATTGTTTACCGGACGCGAGTGACATTTAAAGTACCAAAAATCTATTTCGTACCACAATTACTAATGTCTTCGGGAAAGATTTCCTATGGGAAATATATATCAATTCCTCTATCATATAAAAATAGTCCTTCATGAGATTGCAAAACGACAAAAATGCATAAAATGTCCATTTACATAAAATAACCCGAAGCAATTTAAACATGGATTTCGACCATTAAATTAATGCACAAACAGTTGTTGTACTGCTATAGAAGTGAAATTAGTTATATTATATGTAATCCGAAGTGATTGTATTTAGATAAACATTTAGAATAGACATGCCTTGATCTATGGAATACACAACAGCCTGTCCAGCGATTCAAACTACACATAGAGATCCAGAGATATAATCGGACGGATATTAGTAATGATACGAAAGCCGAAACATATTATACCAGTCAGTCGTTTGAAAAGAAAGACTTTTCCGTTCTGAATTCCCTATGCACATTAAGTCTATAAGTATTCGTTCGTAAGTGAGACGGCTTGGTTGGGTTAGATCGACTCAACACAGCTCATTCTCGGATGAAACGATTATTATAGCAGAGAGAAGAGTTAAGTTGATTGCAAATGAATGGGAGCAGAGAGAAACTCCACTCTGCCTACTCTGACTTATCTGGTAGGTAGCACTAACTAGTACAATCACCGAATGTACTCTAATATAAAATTGCTAAGTAAACCTATAAAGCAAACGCAAGCCATTATGTGCATTTATAATGGACAAGAGAAGCCGAGCCGAGTGCCAACTCTATACTTTAAATTGGATATAGAAAAGTAAGGAAAAGTCCAACTTCCCGGTAGCACTACTGCTAGCTTGAGCTGCATAAAATGCATATGCATACTATAACCTCAATGTAAAATAATGTACATATACACAAGAGTAGTCGAACGTAACGCACAATGCGTAAGTTTATAGTAGCCTAAGTGAGCGTAAGCAATAATGCTCGGAAAGATTGTGTGATTGCAATTCCAATAAATCACAAATGCAGTGAGTCATCCCTGGGACTCTCAAACTCTCAACTCAACTTCAGTTCTGTTAAGTTCAGTCTCACTCAACACAACAGAATAACAGAGCAGAATGGAACATAACAACCGAGAATTGAGCTTGACTTGAGCTCGAGCCGAAAAGGAGAATTCATTTCAATGTTCTATGTCAGTTATGTGCATTTAGATCAAACTATACTATATCACGTAAAAGAGAAAAATAAACAGAAAGCACAAGTAAGTTTTCCTTTACCGGGAATACCATTAAAGAACTGCTATAAATATTAGATGTATATAAAGGCCTAAACCAAACGATGCATGCAAGAGGACCCAGACCAGACTAGAATACACCAAACACAGCCAAATCAACCAAAAATAAATTCCGATTTTCTAATGTGATTGCTGTCGACTGCGATCAGTTTGAGCTCCATAATTCTCTTGCATACTGCACACTACGGCTCAAGCTTTATGGACTTTCACTATGCACCGAATTTCCATAAAATATCTATGAGCTTCTCCAAGTATAAATAAAACACGAATGCTAACATAATTATGACCTTATCGAATACCTAAGTTAGTTTAGCTAATTCAAATCTAGCTGTATTTGGTCCCAAGAATAATTCATATAATTAGCAGGTAAAAGTAGGTATAGCCAATAGCTACTTAAGTCCTTAGCTTGAACAAGATAAGGACAATAAGTAGCAATATAAAATCATCTCTAAGTAAAGAAGTCATAAATAAAACGGAATAAAATGTTAATAATCTCAGCTAGAAGTAGGCAGTTTTCCTCAAATGCTAAAAAAGCAAGTACAAACAGTGTAACACTAATTACTGTAATTAGTACTGATTAAATTCACTGAGAAATGCGTATTAAAACCCATACAATAATTACTTTTGGGAAAATTCAAATTAATTTTCTCACCTGAGTATCATAATGAGATTCCACAGTTGAAAGTAAAATTTCCAGTTTTCTTGACCTTAAAATCTCAGCCTTGCTTGTCAGTTTTCATGAAGGTAAATAATTAGCTATAAAGTTTATAAATTACTAAAATATGTATTTTCACTTCAGTCAATAGTTTTCGTTGTGTTCTGGAAAGATATTATTGTTTTGTTAGTATTGTGCTTTTCGTAGAAAAATAAGAAAATTTATATTTCGTTCACCCACAATGGATTCCTTTGTTCCAAGTTAGTAGTAATGCATAGCGTCTGTAAAACCGACTACGCAGTGTAATTTTGAAAAATACAAGATTGAAGGGACAGGTGATTTATATTCTTGACATTCACTCTCATATGTTCACTTTTCTATCAAAACTACAGATTTGTTAGAAGGGAGGGGAAATGGAGTTATTATTATTATGTCTTTGTGTTTGAATGTTTTGGGCAGTGTTCTTTTGCTAGCTTTGATGTATGAATTTTTGTCAAGTCTGAATTTGTCTTCAAGTCAATTTCGGAAGCAGAAAGGTTTGAAAATTGAAACTGCCAGTTTTCTTTCTTCTTATTCAATCAAGCTATCTTGCATTGGACTGTACAAAAGTAGAATTTTCCATGAGACAATGGAATTCTTTTTTCTTATATTTTGAGTAAAATCTTTGTTTTCTGGTGGTTTGGGTTTGAGCTCAATGTTGCCGTTGACAGGTATAATCAAGATTATAAAAAGTAGAATACCTTTTTTACTTCCTTTAATATAAGAGTATTTTTATTGTTCAGTCCAAGTCGTATTTACATGGAAAATGTCAGTTTACTATATAAAAATGGCAAGTTAAAAATATATACAATATTATTTATTTACAGGATAAGCCAAGTGAAGTAGTTGACCAGCTGAAGTTGAAACTCTCTTCGTATGTTTCATACATTTGACGGAATGCAGGATGATAATTACTTTCTTGTTGTCTGTGGTCTGGTCCTGATGTGATCTGGTGGATGAAGCGTCTGCTAAGGTTGTTGAAGGTATAGTATGATCTAGATAGCCCGAGAGTTTTGATGGTTTTAGTCGTCTCAACTTCAGTCTCAGTTCTTGTATTTAAACACAAGGCACTGTTTACGGTCGTTGTCTGTTTGATTATAGAAAATATCTTTGTATAATAATATTAGTTATTATTGCGTATTTACTTTACTATGCGTAGTTTGCTTGTAAGAAGGTAAATATAATTCTCATATAAAAATGCTGGATTTTAATTGTGTACTGTTTTGTATAAAAATGTCTTTGTAGTATTAGTATGTATGGAAAATATCAAACTCATTCAATAGTGGTTTTACATGTAGTCCACACACACACAGGACAGATAAAGGATAGAGACAAGGCAAACACACGAGATCCACTCAGGCCGAATTCTACTTCACGACTGCTGTCTGTCTACAAGCTGTAGTTTTACGACCACGATGAGAAGAATCAAGTAAAGGCAAGCGTGGAGCTTACGTTTCTTTACGTTCACAAACTAAACCTTCATGCATGCAGTATGTATGCTAGTAGATCTGAAAACCAAGCTAAGACTTTTCATGTTGTCCTCCTTGTCTTTGTTGCTAAAGCCAAATAACCAAGCTTGAAGACATACGCATTCTACCACAACATTGCGTTGGTGTATTTATTACGTTTGTTATTCTTTACCTATCGTAACAATGTCATATTATAACATTAGGCTAATGTAATAATACTCAAAATAAAATTGTCTTATTAATCATTTTAATGTTTCTGCAGTGTGTATGGAATATGGAAATAATTCCCTTTCTCTAGAAGATTGGTATTATATACATGTATTTGTATACATACAAATTAATTTAGAAACCAGTACCTATTTCAAGCTTATACGTGATTTAATAGACAGTAATACTAACTAGTAATAAGTTAAATTGTCTTGACGAGTTTCATTAATGGTTAATTTACCATAATATACTTAAGAATCAGGGTTACTAAGTCACGTGACTCACCTTTGACTATCATATTGGCTCTTAATTTTTTTGGTAAAACGAGTTGAGCGTCGAGAATACTGGACGGAGAAACACAAGATTGGTCTCTTATTCCTAAAAAATGTTTTTTAGAAAAAGTCACGTGGAACATTCTGCATTTTCATTTCATACTTTGAGATATAAAGGTTTTCTTTAAAAAATGATCATTTTCTCATTAAAAACCCTTATATCCCAAAGTAAGAAACGAAAATGGAGAATGTTCCTGGGGACTCTTTTTAAATTATCTTTTTGACGATTTTAGAGACAAATCTTGTAATCCTCCGTCCAGTTTTCTAGACGCTGAACTCTTTTTACCAAAACAAATCAATTTTTATTATACTCATAGAAATCTCTCTCTATGGCAGTGATCTATCTTTGCTTTGAGACTGACGAAATT
>JABASH010003843.1:0-15442 GCA_019776445.1 Tomocerus maximus | reverse complement strand
CTAAGTTCCACTCGGTTTAGAAAGCATTATTCTCAGAAAATTGCAAAAGTCAGACATGTGCATGTGCAGCAAAAAGTTTGTAAATAATATTCTACACCAAAAGTAAACCCCTAAAGAGTAATACTAGGAAGTAACTAACAGAAGAATGCTTTAGCTCTCTCAGCTCACTCCTAGGTGGGCTGCAAGGATTTTAACATTACATCTGTGATACTAGTAATAAAATAAATTGAATGTAAAATCTCCAGTGTTGCTTACCAATGTGTGCATTTTGCTTTGAAAAGCACTCCAAATGGAAGGTGCACTTACAATTTTTTATTATTTATTTAGTGTTTGTATAGAAGCACTAAGAAATTGGCAATATTATATGCTTCCAAATCAGCTATGCCTCTAGAACACGAAAATCGAAAAGTAGCCCAACTTTTTTCATAAAAAGTAACACAACTTCTCCGTTTTCCACTCAATTTACTAAAGGTGTGTTCCACAATGCTAAACTCGGTTTCGGATTATCTGGATAATATAATTAGTCTCAGGTTTCAATGTCGCAATTTTGTATTCGGTCGGTGTTTCCTTTGGTGCATTAACTGCACAACTCTCTATAGCACACTTTTCGTGCACTAGTATTGTTTGTGTTAAATGTGCCCAGTCTCACTGCAGTTATGTTGTTACTACGATTCTCATGAGGGAACTGGTCACTGAGTGAAATTCCCAAAGCTTTTATACCTGTTCTTACGTCAAAATCCAACAATGGGAATAATAACAACGTAGGTAAATATACAAGGTAATAATATTCAGACAGACAGGGCACCACAGGTAGTCTTTTTTCACTTGCACTTACGCTGTATTACGTTATGTTACGTATGAAATACACATAGTACCGTTAGCAAAGCATGCCGCCAAGAAAGACAAGACAATTCAACCCCAGAAGAAAGGTATGTCAGTAGTTACTTAGTCACAAGAGAAGGATAAGGATGGGAGATAGAGATAACTGTGGGATGAGACTGGCTTGAGACGCCATCAGATCAGGCTTGGCCTGTGACATGGCAGTGTGCCGATTAGAGATCCAGCTTCAAGATACAATGTAATAATATGATCACTATATTATTATATACATCAATCGTGTAAGCAAAATCCATTCTACTATTAACAATGCAAAAACTCTAATATTGCTACATTTTTTGCATTCCCAACTTTACTTATTCAATTGTACCTAGCTGGGCTACCCTTTAGCCTTAGGCATTCATACTACAAGACGTTACATGTGACATACATGCATGTACAAAGGCTTATTCACACTCTCTTAACGAAACGAATGAGATGATTATTATTATTGTGTTTACTATTACTAATGCATTTTCTTTTGTCAAATATTAATATTGTGATGCTGTAACAGACAATAAAGAAGATTTAGCATACTTACCTTAACGGTACGGTAAACAAAATAGTATTATGTCATTCATGGAGTCATTATAGTAGTAGCTACATAATAACGACTATTATGGAACTGTACTTCATGAACTATTCTTAAGTTCCTTCTATTGCGAAATTGTAATTATGAAGATTGACTTCATAGATATTTATATTGTAAGATTGTAACTAACTCTCCCATAAACTGCATGCAAATTATGGTTAACAATTAGGCTGATTTTCTTTGTGCAATTTAGTGAATATATAGGAATTCCAAAAAATTCATGGAAAAAAACTTTTCGTATTATGCAGTAATATTGACGTATATAAAATTAATGTTTTCATATAGAAATTCAATCCTATACTGCGGTAATCAATCCTTTCGCCCGATTACATCCAGGACATTCGTTGTCCGTCTTCATTCTTTGATCTATCCATCTATGTAAGCGTGTCTCGTTTCTCTTTAGTTCAGAGGTGGTAATGCATTTTCTTCGCTTGACTAGCTTGACTGATGTACTAATAACATTATGGCGTTATGTATACTGACAATGAGAATGATAAGAGATAACTGCAGGATAAGCATGAAAAACGAGAGAGAATTCACACAGAAATAAGACCATACCACAAACGTAATGTTATTCCTGCACGTTCTCCATACCTTGTCTCAAGCTGCTTAGACTTGTTTTAGCTGAAAGTAAAGTCACTGCACTTGTAAGACTTGCACTGCATCATCCTAAGCACAAGCCAGGGCAATGTGCAATATTACAATTTCCGTAGGTATAATATGCTACTAACGAAAATGTGATTTCAAGCTTTTGCTTTGCATATGCAGTTTTTACAGTCATAGCCATTATAAAGGAATGCAAACGTCTATTTGTTTTTAAACAGAATGAAGTTGAACGTGGAATGTTGCAAATGTGCATAAGAAAGATAAGGTACCTACTAATCCAAATGTAAGAATGAAAACTGAAAGTGGAACTCGACAATCAACTGTGTTTTATATTGTTGATAGGAGAATAGAGTGTTATAGCACTTAGTTATCCTGTTCTTAGTTTATGTGTTTACAATAGGATGCTTCTCTTACAACTAAGCAAAGCAAGTATTGGATTTTGTAATTGTTGTCGTTGAAAGATGCACACACTTTGTAATACTCTATGGTAGATACAAATACAAACAAAATGTCACACAATTGTTTTCTACCATTAACTATCCATATAGCAAGTTGTACGAAGTATTTTACTTAGAGGTATCGTTATACGAATAGTAAGTAATTGTCACTACTAGTAGCATTTTGTTAGCTTGTGCTAACATTTTGGTTCTCTTGATAGAGTACATTATTCATTCTGCATGTACACATTCACATAATTACACTTCTGTGCATTGACATTTCTATAACAAATTAAATCTAATCAAGGATTGTTATTCAAGACAAAGTTTGTGGAGATGTAGACAAATAAAGTAACTATTTAGGTATAACCTTAAATTACTTTTGGAGATGAAAAAGTCCCGAGGGAGTCACAGTCAACAACTTTCCTTTCGGTATAGATAGGTAATGGAAGGGGATGCCCAGTCAGATATGCTTACCTAAATTAAAATCACGTACTTGGAATTAAATTTTATTCAAGATGTCAACCCAGATGTTGTTTCTGACTTTACACTCAGGGAACTCGGTAAGTAAATTTTGATTCGCCAAGAAAATTTGCAATCAAAGATGTTTACATATGTATGCTGGCTCCTGGCTGTTTGTCATCAGAACACCATCATCATTAGATCTTTTTTGATCTTTAGAGTCAGAAACTCTGGTTCAACATGCAACATTTATTATCCTCTATTATCCTCCAAGTCAATATTATGTGCAATTTATACAAGTTTTCTCTCGAGGAAAATTTCCAGTTAGGGAATTGTTATTTTGCATGATTTGGCACAATGTAATTAAAGGAGAAACTGAATAGCTTTCATTTGATTTAGTTCAAAGATTTCCCATATTGTTGTTATGTATTACACATTTGTTTGTGACTTTTTCTGAAGTTTAACTCTAAGATCAGAAGAAATGTTATGCAAGTGCTACAATTGCAATGTTTATATTAGTTATACAAGAATGTAAAATAGTTTTATTCGTCCCTTTTTCTCTAATCTACTAGGAATAAGGAAGCTTTGAAACAGAATGATGGCTAAATGTATAATTAATAGGTACACAATGCACAGACACTCCCACCACGGTACTAGGATTATATTTAACATTATAGAAGTAGACCTCAGAAATGAATATTATGAGGTACACTTAAGTAGGATGAACTCTTTCTCATAAAATACCGGATTTAATCTTATCTGACTGTTGCATATTTCTATGCTCTCTGTCTGCTCGAATGGTCACCTGCACTTTACAGTCACAAACTTAATTCTAATTCTTCCCTAGTGCAATAATATAAAGAGTACTAATTCTTTAATGCTAAATTGGCATAAATAATAACATCACTATTTCCATATGGAAAAAAATCGTGTTGTTTATGTACAAGAACATGATATAAGTTTGCAACTTTGCAAGATAAATAGATAGCACTAATGAATTCTTGACAATTCCTTTGATAACTTGGACTTTACGGTGAATTCAAAGGAAAACAAAGATGCTTCCTATTCTATCAGACTACTATCACATTTATTTTCTTTACGTAACAATTACACACCTTGATTTTTTTAGATCCGTGACTAGGATTGATATAGTACATGTGTTTATGTTGTACATTCATATCCGCTAACCTCTGACACAGAAGCAGTTAAGTTATTACATGATGATAGCACAATTTGCATACTATTACAAAACTTATTGACTAAGAAGCGAGTTCTTATAAGAATTTCCACGTGCCATGTTATAGTAATATTATGCAAATACCAATTCTGTAGTAAATGTAAACATTATCTATAACACTCCCAGTTTGAAACACTAGAGAGTATACTATACGGTGTATATGCACCTATAATAACGGATGAAGGTAGGTTATGTGGGTACCTAACAGCAAAATGCGATATGGGATGTAAAATGTAAACAGGATTCTCAAGTAATATTATTACGATACCTCTCGTGGATGGAAGGAGATAAGTCAAACAACAAAGCGATTAATTTACGTGCTTTGCACTTAATGCAGGGGGTAAAGAAATAATGGAAGTACATACTACAAACTACAAACCACAAACAGCCTACACTGGCCATTGACAGTTGCATGTTAAGCTACACTAAAAGTAGTTTTTCCTACTAATAAAATTAGCTATTTTCTCATAGATCTTGCAATACTGTGTACAGGCTCTTATTACTCTTTTCCAGGAAATTGCTAACGTTCATGTCAGTATTAAGCTACATATGGACGTATGAAATATAGAGGAAACATATTAGCCTGCCTAAAGAACTAATGTTGGCAATAATAAAAGTAACCTGAAAATAGTTAGACTTTTGACACAGACAGATAATCTTTATATGTATGTACTTGCATTTTATCGCATCTACTATATAGGTAGATACGTCTTTTAAGCTTAATTTAATTTTCCCATAGCCACGAGCACAAGTTGAATCATCGTACATAGTTGTGGTTGAGGTACTTGTTTATATACTAATACTAACACTCTTTAAGTTGGACCATCTCTTTCCATCTAGATTGCTCAACCTAATACAATTAGAAATTATGAGCTAAAGTGTTATTGGAAAGGGATATTCGACAAACAATCATAATCCTTTTATTGTTTCTTCTTGTTAGTTATAATTTGTTAGCAATAATTTCATTGAAACTGAACGATTCTAATTCCTTGATACCTAGAAAACACGAGAAAGCTACAGATATAGGTACAAGAACACAGAAACCATAATTATTTTTGTTCTTCCATTCTTCACAACTTTCATAAGCTACCTACTGACTTTCTGAATAAAAGTGTATTACTATTGACCATTGTGTTCAAAATTGATGAGTATTGATAAGTATGCCATATTGATTCCTGGGTGTGTGCTTTAGACAGATTGTTGTATCATCCTTTTGCTAACTGTTTTAAAGATTGCTTAAAGTTCAATGGGTATAGTACGATACTAAAATTGCTGCGAATATAAAATTGTATTGAATTTGTACCTATTACTAATTCGAACTTCGAGGATTGAAGGATTGGATTTTCTGAAAGAGGATAATAATATGTTATACAACATATATTCCTCAATCCAATTTAGAAAGTAAATAATACCTAAATTCTTGTTTTGAGTTACAAATATTCTTACAGTGATTCTGGGAAACGCTTTGAAGTTAAATCAGGTAAACTTTACAAGAAAAGCCAGCCAAATAGAATGTGTTATATATTGTTCAGCCCAAGTACATATATATATTTCAGTGGTTCAGCCCAAAGCGCCTACCCATGGCAATATTATGGAAGATGAATATACAAGCGTCCGCAGTCCACATTTATGAGCGAGACTCGTAATAATGTTTTAGATAATGCATAGGTATAGTCAATCCTAGTGCACGTTAAAAATAAATTACTTTCACTAAAGTCTATAATTTGTAGAAACGTAGCAAACTTTGAAGAATTTAATTTGTCTATGTCGATATGCGTATTGCGTAACTTGTACAGGATAATAGCAATATTTGCACTTATGCTACAATGAAAATGCTTTTCTTGTGCAATGTACTATAAAGAAACCAAAAGTAATTTATTTCAAGCTGTAAGCGTGTCTCATCAAAACCAAATTGTGTGTGCAGGAACTTGTGTTCATCTTTGTACTTGATCAGGTACAGAAGGATGAAAAAGATGCATTGCACAGCTACCACATACTATCATACTAGTTGCTATATTACATTTCGTATTATTCTCCTCATTTTGTATAGTATGTAAAGCAATGAAGATGCATTTATGCTAGGATGATACAAAATTCAAACACCCACTGGCACAATTCCATGTATAACAAAGATCTCCACTTCCCTGTTTGTTTGAGACGTCTTGTTCTCTAAGGATTCACGAACATCAAATCGAATGAGTAGCAAATAGCTTGCCCTTCTCCTTTTTTCCTGCTTCCTGAGATTTGAGTTTAAGATGCTTTTGCTTATAATCTTATAATCTCTCAGTCAAAACAAGTAAAAGTAATACTTGCAAATGCAGACATTAGTAAAGGGCATATAGATGATATTACCTGCTATTTATATGCATATATATATGCAGATTAAAGGTATACGATAGGGACACTTGCACCATAACTATTAGAAGAAATCATACTCTCTCCAACAGATTTAATTGCACGTAGTAGTATTGCAACATTTGCAATGATATGATTGATGAAGTCCCAAAATCAACTTTTGGATTCCATCCGTTCCACCACATAATAGGAATCTGTGAAAGATAAGAGGCGAGGTGTGAGATTTAAAAGTAAATATTTTTAATGAATAAGGAAACAAAAATTATTGCATATAATATAAGTACTTGAATAGATATTATTGGAGCTTTCTTGAAAAATTGAAATCTTTGGCAAACAACCTGGGTCCTATTTACCGTTTTACGATGCTCCATGTGAAAAATGAATCAATAATGGTTTTGCTCTTAACGTGATGTGAACATGTGAGTCTTCCCAGTTAGCTAATGAAATAAAAGAACTTAGGTAATATTTTCTTCCTCTTCCATTTTCTTACTGTCCAATTTAGTTAGACTGTAAATTGAACAAAAGAATATTTTGTCTGTGCTCTCCAGAGTCTAGAGTGTTGCTATATACTCACATCCACATACTACAAATTATATTCCATGAAATTATGCTTCCCCAAAAGCCTTGGTTCATTGCTAGAAAAGGGAATTCACTGTCAATGTACAGTAACTGTATTACTGTATAGTCTACTAGGATGTAGGGGTAACGTAGGAAAGCATACATTTTGCTTCATTTATAATTCATGTAGTTACTCATCCTCAATGCATTATTAAGTTCCAAATACTGGAACAGTCGCCTTGAATTGATTTCATATAAGAAACTGACTATAAATATAATCATAGTTATGCTGCAATACCTTATTCTATGAATTGATTTGACAGTTGACTCCTGCTGATATTATATTTGAGTGCTGCACATCACTTCTGCACTGATGCAACTGGAAACCCGATATGTTGTGTGAAAAAGATACAATTAAGTCGATAACAGTGTAAAGAAGTATTGGCCAAACACGCCAAACAGCAGCAGGTAAACTAGTACTACTTAGTAAACTGGTATTTTGAGTAAAAGATCAACTCGCGTGGGAGAGAAAATGATCTTCCATAGTAAACCGAAGTGCTGTAAAAGAAAGTTTGAAGTAAGGGGTACACAGACACACCTTAAAATTAGAAACACTAATTTTGTTAATACTTAGTTTAATTAGTTTTAGCGAACAATGCTTTTCAAAAATAATTATTTTTATTCAAAATTGTGAACTTTTTTTTAAAAAGTTTTCAAAAGTTCTATTAAGAGTCGCGTTATTACCCGGTTCGTATGACTGGTGACATTTCAGTACGACTTTGAGTTAAGTTGAATACCAGCAGAGCTGTTGAAAAAGATTAAACATGTCGATATGTACTTAAGAGGAGGAATTTCTCACCACATTTCATTCCATTCAGCAGCGGTCGGTCATAGATAATGTTCTGTATACATATACTGTCAATCCTGAACTTTATTTACCCAAATTGGATTTCTTTCAGTTGCAAATTTCTAGAATTGTTGAAGCAGACTGCTATACAATTCTGCATTCTTGTCCTCCACCATTTAAACTTGACACATTCCAAAAATTCCACCGACAAAAGCCTTCATGCATGCAAATAAAAATTCATAGGAATGAGCCATCCTTCGATTTCGAGAGTTTGTCTCGATCTGTCCTGAATTTGCACACATTGTGACAATGAATGTACATGTGACAATTTTGAGCACAGTAGCAGCATCCTGGAATCCTGGAATTATTATTATATTACGTATTGAATTGAATCTTACCTACCAGACAATCCGTTTGTATAATTTATTTTCACTGTAGCAAGGAGATTGTAACTAGGTTGCTGCAGCTGTAAAATGAGACAAATATTGGTTTAAGAATCTTAGTTGAACTGCATCTATTCATGGATAATTGCATAGGTAATTTCAGTAGCGTCTGGCTCAAATCAAATCTTCATTGTCAACCAGCCTAAGCCGAAGCTTTACTCCAGGGACAGAAATGGCTCTTTGAAAAACTGCTCTAGCAAATCTGAAAATTGAGGACGTTTTCGTTACGGATTATGGAAGTAATGTTTAAATCTGCTACAACAAAAATAGGAAGGTACCACTAACAGTCGTTCAGATGCTTTTAATTTTGAGTCGCAGTAAATTACAGGCAGACAAATTAAAATGAAACAAATAAACACTTGGGTATAGCAAACTTCGTAGAGATCAACTACTTTGCTTTTGAGATGCATAGATGTAGAATTGGGATTCATCATGCCATCATAATAAAATGAAAGTTTCAAAACTTGATATGCAAATGAATTGGAATCATTAGCCATATAAGGTAGAGTGTTTACGATTGGAAGAAAACATGTAAAACTATTTTGACCACTTGTCTCTCCTAAAAGGAGCACCACTTAAACTGAGACTAATCTAGGATGCTCTTTAAAGGATTTCAACGAGAAGCTACATAATATCTTTTAATTATGCTCATTAACAGAAAGTAAGATAAGTATTATCTATTCACAGACAGAGACACAGACATCTTATCTATTATCATTCCATTGTGACAGTAAGATTTTCTATAGTGAATATGCGTTTTGTTCTACCTGAAATGAAGATGAGAGAAGTGAATGCATTCTCAAACTAACTACCCATTCTTTATACAGTATAGAGATACCCTGTTTATATAGCTAATGATTACGGTACATTTACATTCCTATGCTTTATACTTTACTTACTCTATTCAGATTGTTTCAGATCTCATAGTAGATTAAGTACCTAGTTACCTAGTATCTATGTTAACATATAATTGCATCTCATCGGGTACCTGTCTAGTAAGCATAATTAGCCAGGGATTTTGTCAAATACGTTTTGTAATAAATAATTTAATAATTTTATAAGGTCGATATTAATGCTAATAATATAGCTGATACCTACTATGGAATGTACCTATATACACAGATATCAACCCACAGAGCAAAATATTCTCATTAAAATTAGATTAGTGGAGAAGTAGAATTGAGGTATCAGTGCTAATGGATACTAATGAATCAATTGTGAAGACTGCTGAATGTTTATCAGCCCTGTTTTGATTGAATTAATTAGCACTTGTCTAGGAGATGTTTGGCTTCACTTAATTTCTAGCAGAGTTTGAAGAGTGCCTATTGTTCCGAACATAAATGCATACCTTTGCAAAATATTCAGTTTCTATTTAATGTGTAGCATGTAGAGTGTTCTATTGATTCCTTCGCTGTTGAATATTCAATTAACGAGATTGAATTCCTTGGGGTGAATGCATTTTAACGTGTGCTCAAATAATCATTCCTTCATATGGGAGGGCTATTTACTACTTTTTATGCTAAAAATGGAATCAATCAAGGCCACAAAATACCTAATGGCAAAAATAGCCCCTAAAACGCATCACGTTCATGCTGCAAAATGATTAAACTTTTATACCATATTTAAATTAGGATCAATTAATGCAAATTATTTTCTATCTCAAATGCACCTCCGGGTAGCTATAGGCTATACGTAAAACATGTCATAACAGAGGAATAAAGATAACATCCAGCCAACTGCTGGTATTTAGTATTTACACTAAAACCTTAGGTAATTTATGTAAACATTGAATAACATGAATACAGATTTTATAATTTTTATCCTACTATTGCTATTTATGTACATGAAAATTTAGGTGATTTATGTAAAGCATTGAATAACATGAATACAGATTTTATAATTTATCCTTACTAATGCTATTTACACTGAAAATTTAGGGGATTTATGTAAAGCATTTCATATCACAGAGGGATAGGAATATATTCGATAAAATTAAAACCGTCGGTATTTCAGAATGGAGTGTGACATTACTAAAATTGTAGGTTATTTCCAAGAACTGTAATAAAATAACGAATGTAACATGCATTTGAAGTGGTATTTCAATGAGATAAGTCTAGTGATAATTTAACAAAGAGATACACGAGAAGCTGTGGATTCAACGACTGGAATCTCGATTAGCTGATTAAAAGTACTAAATCCCTGAATTTTGTACTGGAAATGCTAAAGCGTGGGTCCTGTTAACAACCTAATTGCTAATAATTGTATGCCAAATCACACCATGCATAGACTAACTTTCGATTCTAGTACTCTTTGAAACATTAAATACTCCAAATCAACAGACTACAACCTACTCCTATCCATTAATCAATTTAAGTACAAAGTAGTACAACATACATATGTAGGTTTACATCAATTCTATTAAACCACTTTTGCCTGCAGTTGATTGGAATTTCTCTAATCTCAAATCGGTGTTATAAATTGTTATTCGAAACATATGTAGCACATTGTGTGAATTGAGATAGTTAACTTTGTGCGATAGGAAGAAAAAATTAACTTTTTACAACTAGAAGGGTTGTATTAATTTTTATATCACGATATAGTAACTGTACAATTAGTATTGTTTGCAGAATTTTCATTCAATCTATCTAGATAAATTATTATATCACCTTATGAGAGATACATCATTATAGTACCTAGTTGATTGTGAGGTTGACTACTAAAAGTGATATTTATCATTACATTCCTATTGAGAACATGGGAAAAATTTAAATGGACATAAATTCGACGCACATACAGCGGATGCCATAATGGTAGTAATAATCGCGTAAACCAGTAATAAATAGGTACTAGTAATAACATAACTATAAAATACATTGTACTTATGTTTATGAAATGTCCATATAACAAGATAAATAGATAATTCAAAATATTAGTTGACTCGAGCTAATACGTTAACAGCTTTTGCAATTATGCTTTGCTGTAGATGATGCTAAATGTTGTTGGTTTGATGAAACTTTGTTTTCCACTAGGTAACTACACCTGTACTCATTTAAAAACCTCGACAATTTACTACAAGAATCACTAATTGCTTTACTCTGTTGATGACAGGATGTATAAAATTATTCATGCACTTATTACAATGAAGTATTTACCTAAATTGTACTTAGTATTTGCTTTATGAGCATTTTACAAAGAAACTATTGACCCTTTAAAATTTCATTCATATTAACTAACATCTAAATTAAAAGGTTGTACCTTCATAACTCTATTTGATTCCCACAAATGCATTTTCAATTCTGCTACATACAATACAATATGTACCAATTAACGAGAACGTGACAGACATCCTCCATTCCTATGTGTACATCACTACTACTTGCCATCAACTGAAAAGTTTACACAATGTAAGTGCTTCAAGGTGACACCCTTAAAATGATGTACATGATTGAACATCAAACGATTAGACTGGGCTATATATCGTACAATTTCAATTAGATATATAACGAGCTGTAGTTTGTACTTATTTTTTATATAATTATCTAGTTTTCAGTTCTTTTCTTAATTACGATGATGAGTATGAGATTGCGAGATATATACTCAGCGGACAATTTAGTAGTCATTAAGTTATACCTTCATATTTGTAAGCTAGCATAAAATTTCCCTGTCCTTATAAAATGTAGATCAAGTATTATTTTTAGGATTTTCAACAAGAGAAATTTTCTCGTAATTGAAATACTAGACATAATGCGCTTTTTTCACTTTTAGCTTACAGTTATGTATTATTTGGAGAAGAATTCAATGAAACTGTACAGTTTCATAAGAAACCTTGTGCTAGTTTAGCATTTTATCTGCTGTTATAAATCATAATAAAGGAAAATGCTGTGTACAAGTTGGAACTATAATATTTTATACATTGTTCTCGTGAAAACTCCTTTCTTTGAAGGAAACCACAATTTGTAAAATCTTAATCAAACTGAATATCATCTTATCCTATAATTTACAATTAGGATCGATAAATGTATACTCTCCGTAGTTTGTCAATCCGCATTTCCTTGTGATGTGCTATATAATCTCAATTTGCCCAATACTATTATATCTTGAGCAAAATTGAATAATAATAATGCATTTAGATAATAAGTTTAATACTAGGCAAGAAATGAGACTAAACTATATCATTATATAATTTCACTTGGCTAAGCAAAGCAACTCAAGGTGCACAAATTCAAAATGGAAAGGATGAAAAGAAGAGCCACTTCAACTTTTCTATAAAAGTCACACATGAACAGATCAGCCGACGTCCTTTCTTCGTGGCCATCTTTCAGTCTCGAAAGAATTTCTCCAAAATACTTCAAAATGAAATTAATTGTCTTGTTTATGATGTGAAGATGATAAAGATATGCAACTACTATTTACTCTGTAACTTAATGTAAGTCGTAGGGAAACTGGTCCTAGTAAACTAGTATTTTGGGTAAAAGACAAACTGGTCCTCCATAGTAAAAACTCGTAAGGGAGGCATATGGTAAAAGAACTAACTGAACTAACTAAAAGAATTACATAGAGACAAAGTAGGAGTTACTACATTATATTTACCATAGCTATTTACCATAAGTTCACAATGTCTCGTCGGAACATGTAAATTAACTGGAACAGGAAGCTAGATATATATTTAGGATGGAACTGAAAAATAGTTTCGAGTAATACCTGACTTTTCGTTAAAGAGGACGAATTTGATTCAGAGAAGAACCAATTTGCTTTTTCGGTAGGACCAGTTTATATTTTACTCAAAGACCAGATTACTAGGACCAGTTTACCTAGAATCAATGTAGGTATGCAGTACAGATATGCTTGAATGGTTTACAGTGTAAGATGTTATACTTTATACTATCACAGCTCCTTGTCTCGTCCGAGAATGAATTGAATGCCATGCCACTACAATTAAACCATAGCTAACTCATCAAATTAGGAATGGCTAAAGGTCTCAAGATTAACTTAAATTGGTCCCCAACGATTCTGCAACAATAGTAAGGAGTTGAATTGGGTTGAGAGGAAAAGGAGCTTGTTACCGTAAAACTGCCAACATCATCCATAACAAGATTTCCTCTAGCGAAACTAATTGCCAGCCATTTAAGTGATGACTACAACTTGACTACTTGGGTTGCCAGCTGAACATTCACAAAACACAAGTTCCCAAGGATTAAGGATTACACACTTGAGTATCTTGCTTGTCATCTTTCCTATATGATTATGCATGCTTCTTTCATATTTATATATTTGCACTAGAAATAATCCTCTCGTTCTCAGAGCAGCGGAAATCTCCCAAGCCATAATTATGTCCATTTATTGTGAGCGCTAACTTTTCTGTAAAACTCTGAAAAAACCAATGTCACTTTTGGGAAGCTGAGTTAACTAATTGTCCTACATTTTAAACTATGTATTTCTAAACTCTTGGTAATGTCCTTTACCGACTTCCACGAATGCGTGATCTTGAGCATTTAGCATTGCATTCTTTAGGAGGGAAAATTTTCCACGCAACGCTTCTAATACCGAATAACAATATGCCTCACAAGTAAATAACATCTCTACGTATAAAAATTTGTTTGATTTGATAATAGTCTGTAACACACAATAAGCATCTAGGCTACAGTTTTTACTCTAATAAAATGGGTAACCAAACGAAAGTAAATGAATCGTGTGTGCATGTCTCTTTTGCAACATCGTGCCGTAAATGTGCCAATTGTCAATCATAGCAATCAATGTAAACATAAATCTACACCTTTACCTTAACCTATGTAAAGAGATTTATTTAGACACGAAACTTCGAGCTAAGCAAGACGCTTTATTTGGTTTGTTCCATACCACCACAAAGAGCACTGAATTAACTTTGTGGCTTTGTCACAGATTCCATTGAGCAAAAAACATGAATCCAATTCTAATGTAACAAGTATATGGCAAAAATTTCATTGTGTATACAATATCTACTAGGCAATGTTATTTATAGACGCATTCCAATTCAACTCAAAACCTCAAACCAGATTGATAAGTACGGAATAAAAACGGCAGTTGCAACAGCCAACAATTTATTATGGTTCTAATTCTGAATGTTAATTGCATAAATCAATGAGCAGTTATAAAACACTATGCACCTCTGCACCTGTGAAAGCGCAAATATTCTTCCATTATCACATCCTTCAGACAATGCAATACAATTATGTATAAATAGTACTATAAACCATTGCTTTGATAATTTAAGTTCAGAATATAACTTCGAGTAGGATTGTTTTTGCGCTGGATTGATTTGGTTAACAAAAAGTAATTCATAAAAACGTATGTTGCATTGTTTTCTTTTTTACATTCGAATCTTGATTTAGAAATAATAACCAATGAGTACACTGACACATATACGTTTTTAGAAAAACCTCAAGGGAGCTCATACATTAAATATAACGGAGATTTGACCTTAATAAATATGATTAAGACTCAATCTGGCTCCGAAAAAACAATGCAAAAAAGAAAGTTTCAAAATTCATCAATTCCCACACTCCCTTCAAGTTTAATGGTGTTTTTGACTTTAATAATAGATATCTAATCTTGAGACAACTTGAGAGATACTCCTTCTCGTTTATTTACTATGAATGGTAAACATTATTATTATTTATCTATCTATGCATTATTTGCATAGTGCATCTGTTTGTGACAGAATTGCATTGTAGCTACACATGTATCTGGATAACCAAATATTTTCATGGGGTGATATTATGTAAGGCTTTCAGAAATTCTTTAAGATTGCTTGGTAAACACTGACACACTTAAATCATATAAGAAATTCTAGAAATAGAAATAAAGGTTCTGGTTGAGATTCAAAGTACATCAAATAAAAATGTATATGCACTGAAGTACATGTTTATTATCATATCAGTTATTTACACAGATTGTACATGTACAATGATGTACTGCGCTTGCTCTTGTGTAAAAATAGAGGAGTCTCTTATCGTCCCCCACGTTTCCAATTTGTGAGGGACGCTCGGAAAG
>JABASH010003842.1:0-15443 GCA_019776445.1 Tomocerus maximus | reverse complement strand
AAAATTTCACTTTTTTCACTCGTGGAGAACAAATCCTATAATTTGTTCTCCACTGCTTGCTCCGAGCAATACAAAGTCGAGCGTTACTATAGGTTATAGGATTAGTTCTCCAGAAGGGAACTTTTAAATGGTAAACCCCCGTACTGGGCAACCTGGGATACATCCTATATGACCTACGTTTATGCTACAATAAGTTTATATGCAGTTGATCTATGTAGCTGTATAGTATTATTACGTAAGTTTTGTAAGCTACAACTGCATTTAACCCCCATCATATAATATTATTATGAACAGCTCTTCGAATTCCGTAAACATTGATAGAATATAATTTTTATTTTGAATTGGAACAGGTGCACAGATACTCAAAACGTTTTCAGTTAAAAGCACCCAGAGGCCTTGATGCTTGAATTTTGGTTATAATTATTCAAATACAAAAGATGACGAAAACTGAGGAATACGTGCCATTACCTCTACATGGGATGTGTTCCAGTCGAAACAAGGGAGCGATGGATTGGTAAATCATTAGTCTTTAGCGATATTCGAATCTCGAGCATGTTAGTCTGATATATTATATTTATATGTACTTTTTCCAGGGCCCATGAAAGCTTGGCAGCATTTGCTAATGGTTCTGAAGTATTGGTTATTGATCCAAAATCGCTGGAAACAATTCAAATGCTTACTGGTCACAAATCCAGTATCACAAACATTCTGTGGCTACCGTCAGCAAGACAGTTCACTAGCGAAAATAAAGTTTCAATTCGGGATTTAATATCGGTCGATGCAAGTAATCAAGTTATCATTTGGGATGCTTTGAAGGGACAACCATTACTTAACTTTATTCACCCTGACACATCAAAACAGTTACTAGATATAAAATTGGCTACAGGGGCTGACAACTGGGTCAAATCTAAACTATATATGCTATACAGTGGCAATTTATTTGTTATTTTTGATCATTTCAACAGTACATTCCAAAATATTCAAATAGTTATTCCGAGTGACTCTAACCAATCAATTAATTCAGCTGATTCCATATTTAAATTTTCAATGGACCCAAATTACGCTAATAGTGCCAACAATTGTATTGCCTTCCTGTCTGCTGATTCAACAAGTAATTCCTTAATGGTATGCAATTCATGGGATTATGTTAAGGACAACCGTATTGTTATCCACGGAAAATTAAACCTTAATGTCAGAGCATCCAATGTTAGCTCTAACTCGGGAAATCTTAACAGAAGCAACTCCAGTGGTACATTATCTCCATCACTAATAAATGGTCAGGAATCCAACGATAAAATGAGAAGGCAAGGATCCTCTTCGACCTCAATTCGGAAGCTTGTTTCAGACATAATCGTTGGACCAGATAACAGCAATATTCAAAGTACAGTCATTCCACATAGTGGCTCCATCAGCTTCCATGGAGGAATGAAGGATTCTGTTATAATCTACACGGAAAGTCATATTTATTTAGTAAATATGCAGTGTCTTGTAATAATTCACACTTTCACTCTGGAGAAAGGTGGGTCTCCAATTGTTCAGGTTATACCTACAAAACTTAGGTCCTGTTTGATAACTCTGCACGATAACGGAACAATTTATTTGAAGAAATACATGATATCTGGAACTCATAACATCAGCATGCAATTAGAGTCAATAACATGTAGTGAAAATCCGAGATTTTCCAGTAAGAAATCAGAAGTACTTGGCTGTGTTGTACAGCCAATGGAAGAAAGTTCAATAGTCGTGTATCTAAGTGATGGAAGATTTCTGAGATACGAAATAACTAATGGAACATTGCAATTAAAAGTCGAAGATAAGAAAAAGCTGCTAAATACCCCAGCGACTCCGTATGTAAGAGGTTTTGCATCAATCGAAGAGACTTATGCCACAACCACACCATTACCATTTTTAGATCCTAATCAAAACGTCAGCTCCAATTCCTGTTGCGCATCACCCTCAAAACAACCTGGCCTTAAAAATATTGTAAAACCCATTTTAGAGCCCGATTCTGAAAATACGAAGATAAAACTTAAAAGGGTTACTAACTCCTTTGGCCAATTAACTTGCTTGAATGGAAACGACGATTTACTGATCGCTGGAACAACTACTGGAACAATTGCAGTTATGCAAGTGATAAATGAAAAATTGAAACCTCTTAGAAAGTTTTCAACACATTCCAGCAGTCCCGTCGGAGGTATTGAGTTTGTGTCGGACAAAGAAATTTTGACATACTCCAACCTGAGTTTTTCCGCTAATCCAAAATGCGAATTAATATTAACCGAAATATGGACCGGAGCTAACAAAGCCTTAAAAATGGACGATAGCTTTCACATTCAATGTATACGGGTATCTCCATTGGGACAATATTTCGTCATAGTATATAAGGTATCTCAAATTCGAATCTTTTTTATGAAAATCAACTATGATAGTATGTTATACTACTTTTTCTGCTGGTTTAGAATGGTTCTGCGCCTTGTGAATTGTGGGATTTGCCTCGCCGTCAATTAATTAAGATGTTACCAAGTAAGCTACCTCCAATTACTTGTGTTCAATGGAGGGATCCTGTTGAAAATATCAGGTTGTTAAAACTTATAATTCTACTATTTAATTGCTCATTTTTGTGACAGATGCTTATCAATGAAGTCAATGTTAAACAATTTTAATAGTAGACAGTAAATAATAATTGTCTATGTTTTCAGAGAGGAAACATTCTACATGACTGATCTTGGTACATTCCTTTTCACATTCCGAGTAGAAGGAAATCGGTTTGCAAATGCAACTTGTGTGAAACTCGATACAGCTGGAAATATGGGTGGCATTCCTGTTAGCCTTTTCACCCGAGGAAGTCTAGTTTTTCGAGCTGACTCCAGTGGAACCTTGGTCATTTATAACACAGAAAAGAAAACGGCTTCACCTGGGGTTAATATTGGCAGAGGCCCATTGATCACAGTTAATGCTTTCGATGGCTATTTTGTAGCACAATTTGGGGATCTAATTGAATTGTGGGATTACAATGAGGTTTGTCTTTTTAAGCTAATGTCGAAAGTAATGCACTAGGTAAAACAATGCAAGTATACCTAACCTAGTAAATAATGTATAAATTGGTGTCAATTATAGGTAAAGAAAATTAGGACACTACATAACGGAAAGCTAAAGTCCTCAGCGGTAGCAGTAATGGGAAATTATGTGGCGTATATTCCCAAGACATCAAATGGTGTCAAATTTTTGTCCTTAGATCTTAATCCTTCAAGCATCTCAAAATCTCCTGTTATTAATTCGTCGTTGTATCCGTATTTTCTGGATCCTAAGGACAAAGGAGGAAGATTTTTTTCGATTGTGGGGAACTCAGAATCAACAGTAAAAGATGTTATCGATTTGACAAGAGAAATTTCTTCTATAGAAGAACATCAGCTCTGGTCTTTGATTTCTAACAAGTTGACCAATACAGAATTCGAAGGCAATGCTATTGATGTATTTAGCGACAACAAGTTTTACAAGGAAGTTCTTGTGAAGACCGCCCAGTGCATATGGACCTCAGACTACACAAAAAGAGAAGCTGTTGGACGAATACTTTTATGGGCTGGTAAGAACGATATAATTATCCCTAGGGTATCTACAAGTAGACTAGACAATTTGTACTAATATTCATAATGCTCTATGTTTTTCAATTATAGGTGAAACGGACAGATCGGCTGAAATATTATTGGATACTGAGCCTTCGGACTATAATAATTATGTTTTAAATGGACTTAAAGCAAGTGTTTCTGTCGGTTCTAATAACTTACCCGAATCAACAAAAGCTGTACTGAAAATCGTAGCTACAAACTTGATTGCCTGTGGTGAAACCGATGGAGGTAATTCAATAACTTTGATTATTTGTAAAATCAATGTTCTTCAGAGCATATTGTATCATTAGTTAAATTATGTTTTCCCTGGATCAGGTCTTGAACTTCTATGTCTCTTGGGAAAACACGGAGAAGCTTGCAAATACGTAGAATCTTCTAACGAATGGGGAAAGGCACTGCTACTCTGTAAAACTTCATTGACTGATCAGAATTCCGAAGAAACGCTATGCAAATATGCACAGTACTTGAACTCTAAAAAATGTGTTATTAAATCCGCCTCGGTATACACGTACGTAAAAAAATTTGACAGAGCCATTGAGGTGTTATTCGGTGCTAGATTAAGACATTTATCGTATTTGATGATGTACTTTTGTGAAAAACAATCAATTAATCTGAATATTAGTGACCATGTAAGACTGGCCATAAAATTAGATTTCGCTAGATTTTTGTTTGATTGTGGACTGATGAAAGAAGCTATTCAATTTTGCGACGAGTTAGGTGAAAACGGAAAAGATTTGAAGCAAGAGTTAGAAATATTAGCATCTTAAATTCTGAGTTGTAAGGTTGACTATAGGTTAGAGGCTACGGACGGTTACGGCTGCAATTTCTTCAAATTGAATATCCATCCTAAATTAGATATCATTAGAAGGATATATACCTTAAGTATTATAGGTAAGTAGCATCAACCTTTATATACCGGTTAATTATAATTGATAAGGATGCTAGCGACTCTTCTATAATAATATTATTAATATTGTCTCTCGGAAATAGTAAATAAATAATGTACATGTACTTCAAATTCAGAATAATACTATAATGATGTTACGTTGTTATAATTATTTATGACAAATTATTGCTCCGTATTGCTGAAGCAGAATACTGGTGTAAGTGTGGCATACTAGATAGAAGCGTTAATGTTAATTTAACTGTTAGACATTGACTACTGAGACATTGAGTACTGATCTGTAATGCATTAAGTACAACAAAACAGTAAATAACTCTGAGTATGTCATAAAATATTAATTATAAAAGATGCATTTACTTCTTTAATTCTATTTAATATTCGAAATAATCTGTCTACTACCCTAACATTCGGTAACATATTACAAATACGATTGTACTATTATAATATGTCAGTATACTTATTAATTCATTCATGTATATTTTCATGTATTAAATCAATGAATTACGCATTTAATTAAGTTTATGTACTTCATTGTTTTCGATGATCATCATGTACAAAATTAAATGATACATTAAATTCACGTGCTAGTAAACCCTTCATATTCATACCGTTATGTATATTTGTATTAATAACAACCACTATACTTTTTGCGCAACTCACTTTTATGTGTGTACAGATAGCAGGATTGTTTGGTTTCTTCGTTTATAAGACTCTCTTCTACTGTTAATGTATTACTTACAATATTTATTGAGTAAATAGGTTTTCACTATATAAATAAATGCACTTTACGGGGGTTCTCTCTCATTCTCATGCTTCGGTTGAAGCTGAAACCAAAAAGAAGGTTGGATTTGGATAGCTGAACTTAAACTTGTTGGCATTTTGTATTGTAGTGACTAAAAATATAACGCTTGACCAATCATAAATAGGTTATTCTTCCATGTTGCCCAAATTGTCCATGAATGGAAATTGATGCTCATTTACATCTTCATAGTATTCAGCCATATGCTCTTCTGGATCTTCCTCTACTTCAATGACAGGAGGAAAGCCAGCATTTGCGACACTTGCGTTGGAAATTCGTCTGAAAAGTATTAAATCAAGACTCAGTAAATCATAATGTTAAACGAGATCAATTCAATTCTCTGTTTTATAAATTCATCTGATCAAGTGATCAATTGATCAATAATCATTAAGCTTAGTACGCTCTGCCGAATGACGCGATTCTCTCAGCATTGGAAACTGCAGTATGACTTCCTCCAACATATCGATTTACAAGGTTCATTACATCTTGGTCGCTATTTAGTGAAACAAAAAATTATTTACATTTCCAAAAATATTATACATACCAGTAGATAACAAAAAAGTATGGCCATAAACTTACTTCATGGGTCCTCTATTTCCATTCATTTCATTGGCCTTCTGCTGCCTTGCAGCTCTTACTTTGGCCTCCATTATATTTAAGTTACACGCATCGGGGTCACTAAATGACAATAAATGTGAAACAAAATAAATACACAGTAATAGTCGTTTCGAATTTAAAAAATAATATGAGGTAAATGATAACTCACAATCGATTTTTTTGAGCTCTCATATTGTGTAAATCAAATGCCCGTCTGGATCCAGTTTGATGTCCAGCCAAGATAGGTCCAATAAGTGGTAAAATGGGCGCATTAGTAACCCCGGATATACTCGCATGACGATTGCAGGAAAGACAATTCATATCTTTCAGAAGTTTTCTGCGTGTTCCAGCTGGGTCAGGTTCTTCCAGTTGCTCAGTCAGGTATCTCACACGTTCTTCTAGGGCTTTCAAGTGCGACTTGAAATATGCTCGGACTGGAGCAAGTTCCGTTTTGTCCAATTTCTCAGCTAATTCATCGGCCAAATGATCGGTTACATGTTTCCACGTTTCATTCTTTTGGTATACCTCAACTAAAAGGTTTTGCATTCTTGTCGTTAGTTCGTCCATGGAGTTCCCAAATTCATCGTAAGACACTTTTGTGTTCATTTGTCCCTTGTCGGCTTTGTCACTCAACGCATCAACCATCATTTGCTTTGTTACGATTTGATTCTCCATAACTCGCACACTTTCGGTCAAAGTCTATTGAAAGACAATGAAATCCTGTAAATGAACAATAAACCTATAACGTAATATTTCAAAATACTTACATCCAGCTTCAATTTGTTCGCTGCGCTATCGATCAACAAGTTATTCAGATTGGTGAATATCAATTGGACATCATCTTTGTTCATAATGCTTGGTTCAAGCTTTCTACCGGATGGGGTCTCTATGGGTTGCTGTTGTCCCAATAAAACCGGTTTTGGGGCCGGAATTGCCAAATTTGCTGTAGAAGCTGACGTCAGCATAGCATCTGCACTGTCTCCAGGAATTTTTTCTGTAATAGGAACACATTTATCTTAGTCTAGACTTGCAGTATTTTAATTAATCGTGCATTTTTATACTAACGAAGTTTATCAAGAACTGCTGGTGATATTTTCTTTATTGTAGCATCATGCTTAATGAGTCGGACTGCCATCGCTTCATCATTATGCTTCAATGCTGTTACAGCTTCCCAGAGGGTAGTCATTCTTTCCAACATGTCATTTTCGTCAAACGGCTCCATGATTTTTCCTCCAGCCTGAAAAGATACACAGATCACAAATTTCCTCAATAAATGAAAATATTTTCCAACACATATTATGGCAGTTACTTTCTTAGTAGAATTTAGATTCCCGTATTTTTACTAACCTTCAATTCCGCTCTGAGATCTTCGAGATTACTTGGAAGAAGAATCATTGACTTCATTTCTTTACTGAGGATTTCCATTGCATCGAAAGCAACTGCTCCTGTTTTTTCCTCTACCGGTTCGTCGTCGTCCTTGAAATGTTTCTTTGGGGGTTTGATCATGTGAAGCAAATTGGCATCTTGACAATGTGGACAAACATCAGCACCTGGACAGAGAGCTCCTCCAGGACAAGTTTTGTCTTCCTTCTCCTTCGGACGCTGACGCTCTTTCGAAGCTGGTTTATTTGGATCCGCAAATTGGATTGCAGCAGCATCACTCGGCATGACATGCCCATGACACACTCCCGGCCCCAAGCATTTTTCAGGTCCGAAGGTCATAAATGGAGATGTTGCTTAAAGGAGATTATAAAGTAGTTTCTCATAATATTATTTACATTGGGTAATAATAATGTCATCTTACTATATCATTGTTTAAAGCTGGCATTTAAGACCCAAACATATATCGTGGAACAGAGAGCCTGACGAGAACCTTAAGCCAATATTGCTATGCGTAATCAAATGACGTAATCTAGGTACTTATCATAGAAAATAGTAAGGTACCTAGTACTAAATGAGCTTGAACGAATCCTATACATATAATAGATATGATCTATCACATCACAGGCGATATTATTAGTATTAGTACATTAGTACGTAATAGTGTACATGCAAGATCTGTCTACTGTGTATCTATGTTTGTTTATTTTTAAGCAAAGTTTGTACATACAATTTATAATTTCTGATATAAAAGGTTAGCTGCCTAAATCTGTGAGTTCCGAATACAAGGGCAGATATTTAATTGGGGATTAAAATAATCATTTTTAAATTTTTAACATATTATTGCGGCGCCAGGGAGCTATTGTTGGTGTTGGTGGAGAACCAACAATAATCCTTGGTGTCATTCGAAACCCGGTGTTTCGTACAACTACTGGGCCCATTTCCCAGCGTTTGCAATTGGCTCTAGGGCCGTCAGGCTCGTGCTTACTCATTTGCTGTGTCGCTAATTCTCGAAGGAGTCTTTGATAGATAAACTCCATTTTGTCTTGAATGTCACTAGCAAGTTGTCTCTGCATTCCTTGCAGATTTCCGTACTGTTTTTGCAATTCTCTCTGAATAGCATCTACCTGTGCCTCGGGCATATCTTCGGATTCCTCGTTTTGTTTACAAGTATGAATTTTGTGGAGAGGCCCTGCAGCTCCTGGACGAGTTCGTCCATGGCCGTGACCATGGCCCTTACCATGTCCACGATGAGCTTTAGACATAGTCTTTTGAGGCTTATGGAACGCCTTCTGCGGAGCATCTTGTGGAGAATCAGCGGAGCCTGGTGTGGCTGGCTTTTCATCAGCGCCCCCATCTGAACCAGTTTGTTCTAATTGGGCATCTTCGCCAGGGTAAGTAGGAAACTCTCCATCTTCCTCTTCTTCTTCCTCCACTTCTCCTAATTCTTCCGCCATCATACCTCCCATATAGTACATTCCAGCCTCACCAGGCCCTGGTTGACCATAAAACATCGGCTGTCCATTTTCATCTATTCCCCAAAAACCTTCCTGTGCCACTTGTCCGGGCTCCAATGGTTGTCCTGGTATTTGCCCAGGATGCCCGGGTTGCCCTTGCTGCGTCATTTGGCCAGGATGCTGTGGCATCATTTGTCCAGGGTGCATCATTTGTCCAGGATGTATCGTTTGGCCAGGTTGCATCATGTGCCCTCCTGGGTGCATTGCTTGGCCAGGCTTCCACGGCACCATCGTTCCATTTGGTCCTGGCACCAGTTGACCAGGCTGCCACGGCCCCGTCTGTCCAGGCTGTCCTTGTTGCATTTGCCCTGGTGGCCATTGCCCTGGTTGCTGACCTGGCATCATTTGTCCTGGTGGCCATTGTCCAGGTTGCTGACCTGGCATCATTTGTCCTGGTGGCCATTGGCCAGGTTGCTGACCTGGCATCATTTGCCCCTGCCCAGGTAGCATCTGTTGACCTGGTCTCATTGGTTGGCCGGGTTGCATTTGTTGACCAGGTTGAATTTGTTGACCAGGTTGCAGCTGTTGACCAGGTAGTTGACCAGGTTGCAATTGTTGACCAGGTTGCATATGTTGACCAGGTTGCAATTGTTGACCAGGTTGCATTTGTTGGCCAGGTCTCATTGGCCTCATTTGTCCTGGGAAGCGCATCATTTGTTGACCATTCTGCATACCTTGTCCTGGACGCTGGCCTTGTTGTCCCATTTGCGCTTGTTGCATTTGATTTGGATCGTCACTAGAAGTTCCCGGGGCCATGAATGTTGGAATTTTACTAAGATCAACACCAGTTGCTTGCTGAAGTCTATCGATTTCGTTCCGCCACTAAAAGTACGATATAGAAGTGCAACAAAACAGTTTTACAATATTACATATATATCACAATTTTCTAATTATATTTCGAAATCCATTTTAGTGTGGGTACCTGATTTCTGATGTTACCGAGCTCATTCTTTAAAACATCAATAGCCTGTTGCGCTTCCACACATTTGTCCGCCAATGGATTCATCTGCATTTGTAGTTGGGAATTCGTTTGGGCTAAAGATTCAGATGTTTTTCTAACTCCCGAACTATCTGTTTTCACATGTTTCATTTCTTTCGCAAGGTCCTCAATCAAACTAGCCATCTATACATTTTTCAAACAAAAGCAGTAATAAATGCGAAATAATGAATTAATATATGGTTTTCGCTGCATCTCTTACCTTTTGAATTGCAGCCTCTACTGCCGCGACGCGATTATTCAGTTGAATTATTTGCCACATATCATTAACAGACATGCCTTGAGGATGTTCTTTGTCCAGCAAATTTTGGTTTGTTGGTAAAGCATATAAGGCTTCTAAGTGTCGTTCCAAGCGAGCCACTTTGTCCTCTAGCTCTGCAGTACCCTTATTGTAGTTAGTTCTAGCGCTACCGCTATTTTAAAGAAGATAACAACCATATAAAATCAAAATCAGAGACGAATTACTTATTAGGTACTTATTTAATTTTCGATATAAAAAGCTATCATTATTATTTATTACCCATCAGGGCCTTCTCCATTAGTGCTAGACGCGCCAGTATTGGGTCTTCCCGATGTCGGTGCTGAAGAAACATGCGGTTGCTGTCGCGGAGTAGTGCTAGTGGACTGGAAACCCTTTCCATCGTTGGGGTTTTTGCCAGAGTAGTTATAGCCTGTAGGGTAGTAACGGAAAACACCGGGCATCGGCGACACATTACCACCATTAGCACCTTGAATGTAGTTTTTGAAATTCTGTAAAATAAAATAATGTACTGTACGTGTAAATATAGTAGTAATGTAATGTAAATATAAATAAAAGTAAAAATTATTTGAAAATGTCCTTACTTGAATATGATGGTTGGCTAGATCGTTGAGTTGCACGGGTTCAGCTTCCGCTCCTAACTTTGCTATTATGCCATGTAAGAGAATTCTCAGAATATTGAAATTGACCGTTCCAACCTCCGGAGTGCACAAAGCCAAGTCTACCAATTCTGGCAAGCTAAATTCAGCAACCTCCAAGGCATCCAATTCCATGGTTTACAGTTTTGCGTTTTTATTGAGAGAGAAAATCTTATCTTGTACACATTTGTATCACTTTCACTTTGTAGAATGGAATTGAGAAAATCGTTTGGAGTCAGTTTGGAGTGGTATTTATTTGACTTTTCATTAGTTGGAGTAAATCAGAATTGAATGGTAAAGTTGCTCTGGTTGCGATTTGAGAATTTTGTGATGTATTTGATTTTTTGTATACTGTCCAGTCCATGGCTGGTAGAATCTCCATGGCTCCTGCTCTACATTAGGTAATCCTATGCATGCTGGAAAGTGTGGTGAATTGTGGAGAAAGAGATCTCTATTTAGGCTAGAGAATAATATTTACGGAGAAAGCTAGACGAAGTCGCTACAAGCAATTTTACATCAAGAAGGGTTTTCTGAAAATTGAAATACGATTCTGAACAAAAAGAGGCGCAAGTCGATGTGATATGAAGAGACAGAGTATAGCCAAGGTTGCACCTGAATCAGCAACAGTAACTGCTTCAGATGCGACTAGTAGGAAGTCATCTGTAGTCACATGGACATTAGACGGCAATAAAGGAAACGAAAGTACAGTTAAACCTGAAAACCCGAAGGAAAATAAACATGGCATTCATTTTGTTCCTATACGCCCTCAATATGTTGAAGATTCAGAAAACCACGTATATTCATAATAAATAACATCAGTGTCTATCTAAAGTTTCATAGCGATTGAAAAAATAAGGATTTTAAATGCAGTACGAAAGTACGAACCCATACATAATGCACTAAAAATTATTCCCTAATGATTAAATTGTTCTGTTTGTAAAATAGATTTCCCACACCCCGGGAGCAACAATTCTGCACAAAAATTATGATGTATATAATAGACTCATGGACAAGGTAAGTATCAAGATTAATTATTGTGAATAGCTTCCCTCCTACGCGCGCACAGATAACAGGTCATAGGGAATAGGGTCAACTCAGAGATTTGGGACAACTGTATTCTGAAAGTAGAGGTTTTGTAACCGAATCCAATGCACCAAACAACTTTGATACATTACTTCCATTGCTACAAATTTTCGCATTGATTAGTTAGTGTATCTAAAAGTGTCATTACAAATTATCTTTCGAAATTACGAATCCTAATTTCTTAATACTTGAGGCACAGTTTGCCGGGGATGCTACTAGCTTTTGATGTGTATAGCTTATGCCACTATCGACTGAGTGCATTGCACATTTTTTTGAAATTATAGTTGGATAGAACTGACAAAATACAGAGAATGCGAATACTGGCCAAATGGTGGCGGAATAAATGTGCAAGATTAATCAAGCAAATTTACCCTTGGCCTCCAAAATTATTAGTAAGATTTTCTTTCTTCTAAGTCCACGTTATATAGAGATTCTTTCCTTTTAAAATGAACGAATTTTATGACATTTTAGGGAGGCGTGTTTTGGACCCACGGATACTATAATGATCTAATAGGAGCTGAGCGTAAAGTCAATCCCACATCATTTTCTGACAACTTGTTTACCAAAGAAAAAACGTTTTCGTTTGAAAAGGAATTCGATGATGATGCATGCCTATGGGGAGAAATTGGCTATCGAGCAAAAGATGTTGAATTAGCAAGTGAAGATGAAGGTATGTTTCCAAAAATAAAAAAGGAGCTTATCGTTTTTTTGGTTAAGTAGGAGTGAATAGGATGGTAATAACTATATTTTCGGATACGATATTACAATTTTAGGGGATGAAAGCAAGAAAATAACGTACATTAAATGGGAAGACGACGACCAGGAAGAATGGGTGAAACATTATTTGAGGTATGGAGAAGGTGATGATTCCGATGGTGGTGATAAGTTTTTTAAAGGTGGATATCGATTAGGAAAACGTAGGAAGAGCACCATCAGTAAGTTGCAAGATCGGAAAATATCTGACAAACAGAACCAACAACGGCGCAAATCTAGTTTTTTCATTGGTAATTTCTAAACTACTTCATACCAAACTAGAAAAAATGGAATTAATGTGGAAATTTTACGTTATAAATTATTATAAATTGAAGAGCTCCACAATTGGGATACCATACCCATCGCCAACCCTAAAATTTTCCCTAGTAATTTCTAAACTATTTCAATGCAATTACCTATGCAAGTAGCAACGGAATATAGAAATGTTAAATGTATTTCAGTAATCAATGAAATAATAATTTCATAAATTAATTATCATGCCAGTTTCCTAGTATAATATATCTGTATTAACAATGCAATGATTTCACATTATATTATGATTGTTGGTGAAAGATGAGAAAGGCAGAATGGGAGTAGGAGCAGTTGAACAACCAACGCCAACAACATCCCGCCATGAACAAAAGAAAAAAGGAAAGGAAGATAAGGCAGTTGATAAAAGTTGGTTTAGTTTTCTCAATTCTGGTCTAGAAGAAAAGGAGAAACCCAAAAAATCTATTACTGCAGATATGGACAGCAGGAAATCGGTGGATCAAAATTGGTTCAGTTTTCTCACTGCTGGGCTAAGGAAGAGCCAACCTAAAGTAGTAACTGTAGCTAATGATAAAGACAATGATGATAAAAAAGGAAAAAAAAAAGATGGTAAATCACAAGGTAAGAGTGCAGAAAAAGATAAAACTGCCTTGAAACAGTATGTTTCTGAATCTACAAAAACAGCTCCAAAACACCCTGTGGTTGATGAAAAGGCTCACACATCAAGTGCAAAAACTCCTGTAGTTATACAAAAGGCTCATACATCAGGTGATAAATCTCATGCAGTTGTACAAAATACTAGTGCAAAAACTCCGGTTGTTCAGAATAATAAGCATAATACGGAGCAATCAATAGCTTCGGAAGTTACATCCAAATCAACAGCTATACCTACGGAAGTTACATCCAAATCAACAGCTACGGAAGTTACAACCAAACACAGCGACGAAACTAATAATAGTACTAATGTTAGTAGAAGGAAAAGCAAAGGGACTGAAGGCGACCCTAGGTTTAATTGGAGGCCAAGTCTCAAGATCAGCGATGATGATTTACGTGACATTGGAATAATAAGTCATAGATATTCTGATGCAAAGAAACTTCAGTCTAAATCTCTCGGTAATTAACAATTGAACAGAATTAACGATTATTCCAAAAAATGTGTTAAACATTATCATATACAATTTGACAACTTTTTCTTATGCTAAACTAACTCCCAAAATCAAATCCGACTTTCATCTTTCATCACACCGAGTTTACATTTGTGTTAACAAAGAATGTGGTGAGTGTACAGGTGAAAGTTCGTAGAAAGTTTTATATATATGTCGCAAAGAAAAAGTGGCAAGTTGTAAAAATACCTCACTAAGTTTTCCGAGAAAGTAAACCTATAGTCAAAGGGGGCATTTATGAAAATGTAACTTGTGAATTTTACAGGTAAATTGACAACTGACCAAGAAAAAGAAGCTTCGAAAGGGAGGAGGAAAACAGTTGTTGCCACAAATCCAAATATTATACGGAGAAATACCGTTTATGACCCTTCTGGTAAAATTGCTATTTACACATATTTACTTCTTAGTTCTGCCTAGTTTTTGTGATAAATTTTTACAGCATAGTTATGCTAAAACGGTTTGATAAAACATTTTCAAATCGTTAGCTGCACCACAATTCTCTTCCAATGATGATGATGAAGCGTTGAAACTTTTCGATGACAATAATTACTCGAGATACAGGTAAGATAAAGATGCAAATCATGATAGTCCCTAAATTACAGAATTTGAATGTATTCTCACCATCAGTGACAATTATTTTTGCAATACATAACATACAATACAATACACGCCAGATTTCCTTAATTACTAATTGCTGTATCCGTAATTCTAGTCTACACGTCTCCAACTTGCCAGATAGAACGACTATAAAGGAGTTGTTGGGTATATTCCCAAAAGGGAAAATTGCTATCACCACAGCGTAAGATGGAAACGAAATAATAAATTCCCTTTTTGATTATAGTTCTATAAGTTTTGAATGTATGAGTAGATATAAAATTCTGAAATGTTTCAAATTATTGCCGTAGTCATGGACGCACTGCTGCTTTTGTTCACTATGATAAGCCGGAAGATACCAAAAAAGCTTACTTGGATTCGAAGAATGTTTTGTTCCATGGGAAGCCTATATATGTGGCTCCTAGACTTAAATCTCAGAAACGTTAGGCATCCATAATTTGGATAACATGAAAATGGGCATGTCTTTTGGTAGTTTCTATCCTTCGCTTTGTTTCGTTAAAATCGTCGATGTAAATACAGTTCCAGGGATTATCACTGAGAGGAATGTAAAACTGGATTGTATTATTGAAACAGTACTTTGTTGGTACTGAATAAATATTCCAAAAGAATTAATTGCATGTAAGCATTTGTATTCAAAGTCAAATTATTTATATTTAAAGCAGGAGAGTCTGCACGAAACATTGTTATTCAAACGGTTTCACATTAAGCTTACTACATTGATAAAATACTAAGGCTCGTATTATGAATGAACCTCGTCTTAAGTTCTGAGGGCTACTGAAGACGTCGATAATACGTGGAAAACGGCGTCTTGGCGACTTCTTATGACCATAAGACGACGGTCA
>JABASH010003841.1:0-15448 GCA_019776445.1 Tomocerus maximus | reverse complement strand
GAAAACTTTACACTTCGACAACTAAATTTAAATATATGGCAAACAAGAAAGGATTTACTTCAAATGGGTAAGAGTGACTGAAGATTGTCATTCGTATTAAATATCATGTTAAAATATATTTCCAAATCACCGTTTTTGAAAAATAAGTTATTGCACACCAAAGCTAAGTGTAAATTCTGAATGAGTGAGTATAAAGTAATTACTCATTACTACATGAGAGAAAAAAAACTTTATCAATGGAAATATGGGTGTGGATTGTTATGTAATCAATACATGTGGATGGGTTGCAAATATGACGTCTGCAAAATGGAAAAAACCACATTAAAATCTATATAGATACATGACTATTGCTATTGTTTTTGATACGAATTACAATTAACATTTAATGTATATAAATATTTAGCGATACCACACATTAAATATATTTAAAAAGGATTGAAGTATATGAATGGTACAAAAAATGGCATATAATATCAATTTCATCACCACCAGGGACAACGGACACAATGTTCTTGTTAAAAGTATGCCCAAGTTTAAATCTACAATCATATTGAAATTTTAATATTTTGTTATTTATACATGAATAAGCAATGATTTCTAAGAATCATTGTCATCAAGTATGTACTACGTTATTAATAACAGAAATATGCTTTCATGTTTATTTCAATTATTGTATACTAATATTTGTTGACTTCACAGTTCTATGAAGTAACGTTCATCGTATGAGATTGTACTCGAATTGGGGTGTAATCTATGATGAAGCTCATTTGCTAAAAAAGTGTAAACAAAAAGAAAAGTCTCCTATTAAAAAAGAGAATAAATCTGTAGATTGTAATAAAGATAATTGATTAACAACATGGAAATATAATGTTTTCTCCAAAAATAAATTAATAAGTTTGTTTTTCAAAAATTACCATATTTTTGAAAAATATATATAAAAAACTGTTATTTCTACAGATACATTACAATATAATTTGTAAAAGAAGGATAACAATCTATGATAATTTGTGTCATGATAGCTTACATTTGTAATATAGAAAAATAGAAATTCTAAATCAGGATCATTATTATACATTCATTATTTACTATTTTTTGATAAAATGTTATGTCGCTCTAGCACTTATATTGAACTTGCAAACTGTTATTGTTTTATACTTTGATTTGATGTGTAATCTGCGATGAAGCACATTTGCTAAAAAAAGTGTAAACAAAAAGAAAAATTTCCTAACAATTGGATAACAACACGGAAAATATTATTTTGTAGAAGAGTGAATTCGAAAAATATTATTTTTGTTGAAAGGTAAATTTATAAGCAAATACATCTTCTCCAAATAATGCTGCTGACACATGAAGGTGATATAATTCCACCACATATCTCCGAATGTTCCTATACTCCTCTGTGGAGCTGAGAGGAACCTAAAGACGATCAAACTTGTAAAAACCACTCATATTAACTCTACTCAGAAAGCTTAAACGATTCTAAACTTGATTTTCTAAATTACCATATTTAGAAAATATATATGTTCAGTTATAAAAACTGTTACTTTGTAACATACAAATGAAAAGGACGAAAAGGAGTTTGTCATAAATTTGTGAGAAACATTTACACATAAATGTAAACTTTTGCAAAGTGTGGTGTGCTTCAACAAATTCAACATAAAGATTATATTCAAAATCAAGACAGAAGTGTAAAAAAATAGGAAATTGATTACGAAAAACCTGTCGAAATGGATTGTTCAGCCATATATGCTACACTTATCTTGAATTATTTATACTTTAAATAACTATTCATGGTTTCAAAACATAAGTATTTAAATTACCAACATTAAACACGATTTTTCATTACTAGTAGTAATAACTCGTGATACGTTACTAAAACACGATGATTATTACAAAAAATAGTAAAATATTTGTATGAAAATTAAGAAAGTGTGAGTGTGTGTTTACACTTACTATATGTTTACACTCACTGATAATTTAAAAATGCATTATTGTTAAATTTTTAAAACTACCAAGAACTAAAACTAGGCGACAAATAGAAAGTAAACGTTCAAAAATTTACGATACGGTACTAAAAAAAATAGAAAATATTTGTCTCAAATCAAGAAAAAAGTGTTAAAAAAATAGGAATTGATTGTAATGAAAATATCAAATTGATACGGAAAAACCAGTATGAGAAAAAGATGTTAAACTACCTGCACTAAAAAGCAAAAACGATACAACTAAAAACAAAATGAGTAGCAATGTTGAAATGGATTGTTTCCACGTATATACTACACTTATCTTTTGTGCAACACAGCTAGCACAAACCACCGGATTTGTAATAACTATATTTAACATCTATCCATAAACTTTGGAAAATGTGGTATGCTTCGATAAATTCAACATTAAGTTTGTAATGATTGTTTTCTAAATTACCATATTTAGAATCTGTAAAATAGTAAATTAGTAACATTAAACCTTTTAGATACATTGAGACGATATTCTACTACCATATACATGTGGTACTTATTTAATCTATGACTTAATTCTGTTGAATTGATTTCTAAAAAATAAATGTAGCTATGTGATGATTAATAATATGTGAGTAAATCTAGCTTGTATTTGTAAATACCTACCAAGAATCTACTCTTATGTTGAAACAGAGAACAGGAACGACATCACGTTAACTACATTTAGCGTACTGTAACCATACAAAATTGTAAATAAAAAGATAAATTACATAAATTTTGTAATGTATTTGTGAGCATAATGAAATCAAATATTGTAAATGAAATACTAAGACTGTTTCTATTTTGTTAGTCATTCTCAAAAATCTAAAATAAATCTAAGATTAATGTGTTCTTGCTAATAATATGAACGGTGACGAGTCTAAATTGTTTCCTCTTCCTAGTTTCTATTCTTACAATAAATATATTGAAGTTGAACACACAGGAGAAAAACCGTTCAAATGCAAAGTTTGTAGAAAGAATTTGTACAAATTTACAATCGTCATCCCAAATCGTTGCGGCAAACCAATTTCGGAAGGTCATGATTTATATTATCAGTATATCAAGAACTAACATGCTTGCATGTTACTAATGAACTTTTATATCTTTCAATTAATTAATTAATTTGATTTGTAAACCAACTACCACGAGTCTACTTTTCATGTACATTATAAGTACTTTAGATTAAAGTGTATACATTATATTTATGTGACAAACACGTAAATTTAAGTGTTGAAATTATCGGTACTTTTGTACATTGAGTTTTAAAAGTGTATACATATTTATATTATCAACTAAATGTATAAATGCTGAGTTACTACTTACACTTAAGATCTTATAAATTTATAATATACTTATAAGATGTTATAAATTTATAACATGCTTATCTGTTTGAAGTAGAATCACGTCTCATTTGTAAAATTTCTTGTATAGTAGGTGGACGTCTGTATATATGATGTTTATACATAACATCTTGCTGACGTTGTAATAGTTGTTGCTGCTCTCGTTGTTGTTGTTCTTGTTTCCTCCGTTGTTGTTCTCGTCTCCGTTGTTGTTGATACCATCGCTGATGTTGTTGTTGCTTCTGTTGCTGTTGAATTTCCACTGAACTGCTGTTGTTTAGTGTAACAGAGGATAGTGCTATAAAAAACAATTAAAGAAAGTTATAATTTTAAAAAGTATGTAATATTATGAATAATTGTAAAACAATAAATAAATAAATTAAAACAAAATTTATTTGACCTTCTGTTTTTAAAGAATTGGCAAACTTGTTATCCATACTAAATTTTTCTGAAGCTATTTTTGCTGCAAAATCATTTTGCAACGAAAATTTATTAGCATTCAGACATTCTACTGTTGTAGATTCGATGTTTTCGATTTTTATTGTAATTTTTTGTGTATTTGATTCTACCACGAATTGGGTAGAATCTGTTAGTATTATATTTTTTGAATTTAATGGTGATATACAAACTCTCAATCTATCTTTACTCACACCGTCTGTGTGGAAAAAGATAGATTGTATTGAGTTTACTTTATGGTGGAACATTATAACGATGTTCACTACTCAACCTCACAGATCAAATTGAAAGCAAGTACAAATTTTATTTACTATTTATACTAGTAGAATATGTTGTATTCAAAATGTAATCACCCTTACATTTCAAATAACTTTTTAATTTAATCTAAGTATGTGTAATTACAGATAATAATCAATCAAAGTTATTCTATTAGAAATTACTTTTACTATAATATATAATTATATAATATATATAATTATAATCAGGCAAGTTTTTTTTTAATTTTTACAGGATAAGTTTAGTTTTATAAAAAAGTTTAAAACCTGTATTGTATATAACCATGGAAACTGGTTGAGAGAAAATGATTTTCTAAGCTGTAATCTATTTGAGTAACAAATTCGTAATCACAATGATCAATCGAGAGGATTCGAGAGTTAACATGTTAACTAATGAGCGGACAAATTGTGGGATTCTATAAAATCGCTTCCTCGGTTAGATTGAAATTAAATTATTTGTTTACATTTCTTTCTTGTAAGGAACCCATCAATATAATATAATATAAATCAAATTGTCGCTAAACACTATTTCTGTGAGTAGCTTTCAAAGGAGTATATAAGCTACAGGTTGAGTTCGAACGGACAAATCCGATTAGACCGTTAAATATCTTCTATCTGTCAGTTTAGTTGTGATACTACATATATAGCTAGTACAAACAATGGAAATCGGATGAGGGAGTGACGATTGAAATGTCTTTCAGATACAACACTGTCTCTGCAAATCTACCAATCCTGAGCAATCGACCTTAAGGTTTTTACACTACAGTACACAGGTTAGGAATTTGTCGAGGCTCAACAGTAACCCATAGCAGCATTAAGCAGCTCTGGCTATACAGTCGGGTATCGTTGGCTTTAGATTTTGCACCCTGATTTGTACCCAGAATCCGACACAAACAGAGGTGATGTCCGAAAATACTAAAACCGAACTCGCAAATAATAACCGCCTCCCCACTTCCACCGCGCTTCATTTTCACCCATCACTTCTGTTTGTGTCGGATTCTGAGTACAAATCAGGGTGCAAAATCTAAAGCCAACGATACCCGACTGTATAGCCAGAACTGCTTAATGCTGCTATGGGTTACTGTTGAGTCCCGACAAGTTAGGAATGGGGAGAAAAATTGTGTATATTAACTTTCTCAAGTCTCAGGTGGTTACAAATGACACATTATATCAAAGATTGTTCAAAATAATATAACTATTACTTAGATTTTAGTAATTTTAACTACTACATTTAAACTGATTTACTTTTTATTACATATCATTGATATTCAAAATCACTGTTTTCACAATGAATATAGGATATTTTAGATATTTAAATTAAGGCTGCCTGGTCGATACGTTTTACAAACTCGTCTCGTTCTCTTTTGTATGAAAAAGTAAAATAAATCGGAACACGATACTCCGGGAAGAATATTTTTCTTGATTTTTAGAGATACTACACTTTAAAATCGGTTCGCTCCAACTGGAGTTATCGTTGTAAAACGTTTTTTCTATTCCTTTACCTTGTTTACACTAAAATGTGCTAGTTGTTACTACGGGGAGGAAAGTGGGTAATTTACTTCTACCGACTGGGTTTCTTTATTATCATTAACCCTGTAGTAAAATTACTCGTTACTACCCGTTGCTATAGCAACCTATCGTCGAGCTAGTCTTAAACACAGTATATTATGTAGCATCATATTTTTTTTTTTTAAATTTAAATAAACAATAGGTACTTCACCTTATATCCTTTGTTGATATTCCAAACATGAATTTGACCGTTAGAAGATACAGAAAAAATGTATTGAGAATCAAAGCTGAATGATGCTTCTAACGGTAGATTTTTGTATATTAAAGTGTTCCTATAATATTACAGAGGAAAAGAAATATCAAACCGAGCTGTACTTTCAAATCCAACTACACTCAGAAATGTCTTCCATTGGTGGAAATTTTTTCGTAACTACCCAATAAGATTTGAAATTTCCATGACGAAATTTTATACGATTTTATACGATTTTCACTGGGGTATTTTTTACATTAAAAAATGCATTTTGAGAGAACTCAATAACCACGTTGAATGCAAGATTCAAATAAGACAAAATACTACACATGCCAGATTCCAAGCTATTATTAGAACAGCTGACTGAGGAGAGGATTACTTTGGTTATAGCAGCGACAAATACAAAAGACAATATATTTTAACCATTTACAATCTCAGTAATCCTTTTGACTTCTAGATTCCATACAAAAAATATGAATGTTGAAGCTTAATCCTTTCGAAAATTATCGTGCCGACTAAGCAGTCAGACAGACGGATATAGTATACATCAACAGATTTACGATACATTATAATACTATACAGAGTAAGCTCGAATCGTTCACAAATAAGAGATTCTTTTACTAACAACTGATAGAGTACTCTTTTGCTGTGAATAGAAAATGACATTTTCATTCAGTATTTTCGTTAGTTTCTAGCATTGTAACATTGTTCGTTAAGTTTTAACGATTTTAACCCAAGTACTACCTCAGTGATAATCGTATAAAATTTCGTCATGAAAATTTCAAATCTTATTGAGTAGTTGCAAAAAAATTTCCACCAATGGAAGGTATTTCTGAGTATAGTAGGATTTGAAAGTAGGGTTCGGTTAGATAGGGAGTACAATACCATAACCTATAGCATTTCAAAGTTGTTTATTTATCATTATTGTTAGCAATTAGCAATTACGTACGGATAAGCTCTTTACTGGAAAAACCACGGAAAGAATCAACAAGTGTAATTAGAGAACCATGTGTGTTAATCATAATAAGTTTTTCATTCAGGCTAAATTTCAGGGACGACCACTTAATGTTGTCATATGGAAACATAAAGTGTATAAACGCCACCTAATACAAAATATATCTCAATTAAATATTGATTAGCAAAAGCTTTGTAAAAAAGTAACCAAAAACTACAGTAGAAAGAACCATAAATGCTAAAATAATATATGTACTTTTGAATATGATCTAACATCGTATAGCTTAATACTTTCGCTATTGATTCCAACAGCAAAAATTAGTCCTTCTGAGTCGAAAGACGTTAATGCTTGACCATTAAAATTCATTACAGCTTGACATTCACGAGTCCGAAGATTCCACAAGCGCAGAGTTTGATCCAATGAAGTGGTTAAAAAATGAGTCATCAGTAGGTGACATACTTAAATTATTTACTCTAAAAATTGTAAAAAAAAGTACTAGTAGTTAGTTACTTAAGTTCTGCAAAATAACTAGTTCAGAAGCCATAAAAATCAACTTATCATAAAACATCACCTTTTTTGTGTGTCCAACAAAGTATCGAATATATTTGTTATCGTAAAGAGACAGGTATCTAATTGTATCTTTAAAAAATTAGAAGATCCATTATATTACTAATAGCTATTGTGAATACTAAATACTTGTTAATAGAAATTTTAGCAAAAGAGAATATAATATTATATCCAATTGTATAAAGTTTTTAGGCTACAGGTCCACACTATAGCATATAGTTACATAAATAATACCCTTATATGTTTTAAAATATTACCATCAATTTTTGTTGAAGCGTGTACTACTGCATTTGCTACATAGGTAAAATGGATTAAATCAAAACCATATTTCTTGCTGAACAATGAGTTTTTCTGTCTGTAATATCAAATTCAAATAAGTAAGTTTCACATTCGTATAGTATACTAGTAGACTTAAAAATAATAACTTACTAGCTGTGAGCCCGTCAAAATTTGATGAAACCAAATCATTGATTACGTTTTTTCGTATCATTAAACTTGAAGATATATTATTTAACTACACATTAATATATCTAATAAAACCCCACGAAACTCCCTATTAAAGAGTCAACATACCCTTAATGACCACATAGTCTTTAAAAGTCAACATCCCTTCAGCACCGACCTACACTAAAGAAATCAACATAATCTCAAAGACTGATTACTCTATTTGAGTCAACATAGTCTTAGGAAACATAACATAAAAGGGTTGAACACTTTGGAAAGATTACAACGTTACTCCCTTCATTACGATTCATGGTGTTCATTCTAATTGTCAACGGAGACAACTATTGTGTTCTGTGATCCTGTGACCGTGACCTGTGTGTAAATCAGTAAAGTAAATCATTATAATAATATAATGGTTTGAAAATACTCAAGTCAACCAACTTCAACAATAAAATCACAATTTTATATTACATTATGAAATTGAAAAAATTAGATTTGTAAGATTATTTCTATTTTTTAAAAATAACTTTTCCTCGATTAATTTCCACAATATTTGACGATCTAGTTGAGTCCCCTGCGTTTGTGTTCGACTGTTCTATAAAATAAAAATAATCTTTAGAAACAGGTAACACAAATCAATTGAATATCTATGCAAAGCAAAGTATGTAAAATGTAAACTAAGCATGCAATGTAAATTTCATATCACACAAATTGACTCAATCAATCAAGATCAAAGGATGAATCAGAAACGATTTTTCTTTCAATGAAATCATGGGGATTGGGAAGTTTGGGAACGGATGGAAGATGACATTTGATGTTTTTAGGGAAAGTCAAGAAGACATGAAATGTAAATTCAAAGTCAAAATATATAGAAGTGAACTGAATAAAAACGTCAAAAGAGATCTATGTAAGAAGATGAAACGGTGAAAGTAATGTAAGTAACAATTAATTGAATTACGGTTCCACAATATGACTTCTAACGGGTTGAATTTTGAGTATAATAAATATTCCAGCATGCAGTCAGCTTCAATTCAACCAAATTAAAAAATTATTAGTAACGTAATAAATAAATAAAAACATAAAAGGTAAGTATTTACAATATATTATGTAGGTAGTGTACATGTGGGCTGGGCACACAGTCAACACTAAAGACAAAGCAACGACCGAACAGTATTTACAATATTTATAGTATTTATGTCCTTACATCAACAAATATAAAATTACCTAAGACCAATTACCAAATAATTAAGTAATGATCGTCTCAGGGGTTTATCATGTCACTGTTTTATCTGACGGTATTTAAAACCAATATTCCTTTAATTATCCCATTCCAATCTGTATTAGTGTTCAGTTCAGCACTTACAACAGTTCGTCGGTGTTATGTTGGTAAGTCTAATCATTTCATATCGACTATCGTATGTGTTATTATGATTATTATTACAGACAACAGATTACAGAGTTGTCAAAGTTGATAAATCTAAGCTTAAGATGTAAGTTAGCTTTAGCTTTCAACTGAATTGTTTGTTTTTGTATAAATTATTATTATAATAATTTAAGTTTTTTTATTGATATATAGGTGGATTATTGTATTCATTTATAACTGTAAGCATTCACAAAATTAGTTAACAGTGGATTTAACGCATATTCAATATTTATTTCAATGTTTTTCATTATTATAAGAGTTGGGAGGTTGGACTGGGATTCATAACCATCAAATGAAATAAATACAGAACAACTTTTGGAACTGAACTGACGTGATGTAAGGACATAAATACCAACCCATGGCAGATTCATTTCTGTTGGTTTACTTGATTTCCTCTTTCATATGAAACAAATATTATGACCTATATTTCGTTTAAATTAACCAGTCATTCAGAAGCTATTTTGTCACAAGCATACTCTATTACTATCGCATAGTAATAGGTGGTAATAGTAGCATTTTATGTAAGTATATTACAGAAATACTAAATTGGAGAATTATGAAGTTAGATGTATAACTTAAATGGATGTAGTTAGTTAGCTTAGATACCCATGATTCGTTTTTTTTTTGACAATCTGACCTCATACTTAAATTTCTGGTAGCAGCGACTATTAGCGATATTATATTCTATATTCCTTGATAAATACTATAAATATTGTAAATACTGTTCGGTCGTTGCTTTGTCTTTAGTGTTGACTGTATGCTCACATGCACACTACCTACATAATATATTGTAAATAGTTACCTTTTATGTTTTTTATTTATTACGCTACTAACTTAGTAATTTTTTTAATTTGGTTGAATTGAAATTAGAAGCTGACTGTATGCTGGAATATTCATTATACTCTAAATCCAAGCCACCGTTAGAAGTCATATTGTGGAACGTGGAACCGTAATCTCAACAATATTTGTTACTGTGATGTGACTGACTCGATTATAATACAAGGCCAGCCATCTCATGTTTCCAAATCCTAAACCAATAAGTTATCGATATACAAAAAATTATTGGAAAGCTAGTCAAACAAACACTCCTCTATTATACATAGTTGTTGCGGTGTTGCTTTGTGATTTGGTTCTAATTCCAAGAGAACAAATTCACATCATTAAGAATATCCTTGATTCAAGACTCAAGACTGAACTCACTTTGTTTTCTGCAGTAAGCGACAATAGTTGTAACTTGTAATTTAACGGTTTTAAGTAACCATCTATTATTTGTTACCATTACCATTATTGTCGCGAAAGTGTCATTTTCTCGGAATATTAGTTACTCTGCTTTACACAAACGAAATATTCGATAAACTTAACGATATTTATCTCACCCAGATTTGGAAAAGGTGGAGGGTCAGAATGAGCGGCCAAACGGCTGACCAGAGAGGAGATAGTAGTGGCCCTGAAGAACAGTCAGATACGTTACCTACATCCAGTTGTGACGACAGTGCTTCTGCTGTTACAAATCAAATTCAGAACGCAACATCAGGATCAGCACAAAATGTCGCAAATTCAGCGTCCGAAGAACCAAATTTTCAACTGGATTGTCCAATTTGCTTACAACCAGCTGTACATCCAGTGGAACTTCCGTGTTCCCATATCTTTTGCTTTTTATGTATTAAAGGAGTCGCAATGCAAGGCCCGAATGGTCGATGTGCTATATGCCGTTCAACAATACCACACTATGTTTTGACAAATCCACGGCTCAAAGATATTAGCCAACTCTATAAAGATCCAAAGTCCTGTGGTTACCAGTGGTTTTACGAATCCCGTGGTGGAGGTATGTTTCCTTTCATGTCCATATAATTTGTCCCGAAACTAATACATAATACTATTAATACTGACGTAGGCAAGATTAAAGATATAAGATGTAGACAAAACCCCAGTTTGTGGTGTGCGAAATAGTTGGATAGCGATATTAAGATAATCTTTTTACATTGTAGTGATTAATAATATTTCTCTGATATTGTTGCGATATGTTGATCTATTTTTTGCAATATCTTTGACAAACTGTAATTTTATTGGTTTGTCAGGTTGGTGGCAATATGATGAACGGACAATGCAAGAATTAGAGCGAGCTTATGAATCCAGTCAGCCATCATGTCAACTTCTGATAGCCGGTCACCTCTACGAAATTGATTTTTCTCAAATGATTCAATATCGCGCAAATAATCGAAATTTAATCAGACGGATCAAGCGTGATTTGCCGACGGCAGAGAAACGAGGGATAGCTGGTATAAGACTGAATGGCGGATCTGGGGATGGTGGAGGTAGTAACTCTAACCCCCCTGGAAATGGCCGGCGTCGTCGCGGAGCGTCATATCCTGGGTCGGCGACTCCCAATCCTCCAAATTCAGCAGCCAACGGTATTCCATCTTCAACTACCACTGCCAACAGTGGGAGTCACATTAGCTTCAATGCTTTAGGAAGGGGTAATTTACATATACTTCAAATTAAAGAAACTTTATGAAGACCTTTTATTCTATGTGAATTCTGTTTTTTTTACTTAATAACTTCCTCAAATTGAAAAGTCATTTTAATTTATAGAAGGAATCTGTCTTTGGGCTTAAGTGATTTTATTACTTTACTAATTTCTTAGTATAATTGACGCATGACACGAATTTAGTGTTCCAACCATTTCTATAATTTTCTTCCTTTTCCCCAAAGATGTTCCTTTAAAGTATTGAAATAATATAAAGACAGATTCATTTATCCTGATGCCTAAAGACCAATTAATATTATTAGTAATTTGTACAATTTCAAGGTCCAGTCCATTTCGACGCTGATCCCAGTGATAGTGAAGACCAGGGTGAAGAAGACAGCGAGGATTCTGACTTATTAGATGATGAAGTAGAAGATGATATGGAATTAGGAGAAGAAGAAGAAGCTCTAATTGGAGAAAACAGTGATGATGACGAAGAGACTGAAGATGATGAAGATGAGACCAGAGACGGGGCCCGAGCACCCACAAGAAGATCAGACCGATCAACTTCCAGCAGTAACCAAACGCCTCCTCCTCCTACTCCAACTGTTAATGGGAACGGTGGAAGCACAACTCATAGCAATATCCACTCCTCTAATAACGGAAGAACAAGAGCCGGGCGAAACAGCAGAGGTCGTACTGGGAGTAGTAGCAGTGGACGGAATCCCTCGGATTGCACCTCACCCTTGAGTGAGCCTGCATCACCAATTACTCCTATAACAGCTAGAAGTATACAAATTAGTCCGATTTCCGGAACTGTTCCATCGATAAATAACAATCAAGGTAGCTTGAACACCACTACAACAGGTTTAACATGTATCTTAATTGGTCCAGGAGTTCGTATTACCGTTGATCGTGAAAATGCTAATGGAGACGAAATTTTGTAACTTTTATCGTGAGTGAAATGATTTGATTACATTTTTCATTGTATAAGTTTATTGATTTGATATCAATATGTAATATTATCCTATAAAAACTACCTTACCATTGTATATAGAAATTAAAACGAAAGCGTACATCATCATTGTCCTTTTCTAAGTATTGTATTGTGAGAAAGAACCAACGTTATGTGTAGGTACTGATAAAAAATACGCAACCGTCTGTTTGTCACAACACAATTATAATGTATTTCCTTATAACTTGCAGTGCTCAGTCAATTTTCTCCATGATGATGTGTAGTGGTATACATATAGAATAGATAATGAAATCAAACCAATCGCTGTTTCTGAAAAAAATTAATTATTCTTTGGCATATGTCCCAAGGTTTAGGAAAATTATAACTATCATTTGTAGGAATACAAATATGACATAATGAAATATACTATTATACCTATTTTGTACATGAGTAGCTTTAATATTGGTAATGATTATTATAGTATAGTACTTGAACGTGTGTATGTGGCATAAGGAGTTTTCAAAAACCTGGAACTTGATTTGGGGTTGACTAATTCCACAATTCGGCATTATATTGTTTCGCCTATGTGGAATCCGATGAAAAAAATTAGCGTCATAGTCTGTATGTGTTAGATAGAGCTGAAAATTTAAGAATTAAATTGTGTAATTATGTACAACTTTTTAACGCAAACTACTTAAAGTTTAACTGTAACTTAACCAGAATGACAAATTATGCCTTTAGATGTTTGCAATCAATTTGCGAACGTGTATTATTATATTATATTGGATGGTTCCGAAAATATCACCTCTGCGCTTTGATGGTGTATTATACTATACCTATATGATGATTTTTACATACTAAGAAAATACTCTTAATTAAGTGTACAAAATAGTATCCCAGCCAAATCGTTTAAATGAAGTAGATTTGGCAAATTGGGTTCCGTTTCCGTTCATAAAAAATTAAGAAATATGCAACTTAAAGAAATGTAACTTGTACCACCGCTGATTTTTATTATTGTAATTCATAATCCTAATACGTATAGGCTATTACCTATATTTCAAGTAACTACTTCCTAAAGTCTGAGTGTATTCCCTTCAGCAGTAGAATTTAGAAATTTAGATTACTAACTTTTGTATGTTCGTGTCAGGATATTCTCTGCAACATTAAAATATAAATGATACGGTTGGATGTTTCACAGTTCATGTAGCTTTCTCTTTCTTCATTCTAAATCCGTTCAAAACTTTCACCATTTCTAAATGAGTAAAAAAATTTGCCATTCAAAATCATTGAAAACTTTCGCTATTCTAAATCCGTGGAAACTTTCACCATTCTAAATCCGTGTTAACTTTCACCACTATATCCGTGAAACGTTTCACTAATCTTTCACTTGGGCTTTCACCAGAATTTCAGCAACGCAAACTCAAATTTGGTGTGATGTGTGAAGTTAAATAATATGTAAGTGAAGAGTAAGGAAAGAGAAAGTAAATGGTGAATTTCCTGACACTTGAAAACAGAAATCCCTTTATTTTTCTTTGCCTTTTTAGAATGCATGCAATTCGAACACTCAAACTGCTTAAACTGCCGTCTTAGCTCTTAACTTTACAATTATGCTCTTTAGGAGTATAGTGAAATGGGGTATGTTTAGGGCTTGACAGCTAATTTTATGTTACCACCACATTTAAGGTTATTCGTGAGTGAAGTATTCATGTTGTAATCTTATTTTCTGTAACATTGATTTTTTAAACAATCCAAAGTCCAAACATGTGTTAAATTAGCTATTTATCTTTTGAAAATGTTGTTATATGGTACATGAATACTATTTATAAGAAATTACGAATGAACCTGAAATATTATTTGAGAGATTTGCTTAAATAATGGACAATTATAGTATTATACCTCTCTACATGATTGACCCAGTGTACTGCTTAATAGTAAAAATCCCTGTGACATCTGTATTTGTATAAATAGTAGTTCAAATCATGTAAAATGTAACTTAACTTTCTAATTTGTATAATTTGTTCAAATACTGTCAAGTCCACAATGCATAATTAATTGTATTTGGAATTTCGAATCACGAATTTCGTTGTACTGCATGTGTGTAATAAATGTATGAGGCCACCACGCATATATATAGAGAAGTGAAATCCGTTATTAATTTACTTTAATGTTTAGTTGAACTTTGAACTACATTAACACTTACGATTTCGGTCGAAGTGTGTACGTGTTCATTTTCAACTTTCAAACTACCTATATTTAATTGTTAGTATTATATAGGTGTTAGTAATTAAACAACTCCTGAAACATGAAAATGCCATTCCATTTTGTTTGTCAATAAACGTCATTCATTTTGTATTCGAACACAGGAAGACTAATGAATACTATAATTTCTTTTATTTTGTAACATTTTAAATCATCAATTACATTTACAGGATAGAAAGTTTTAGATTCACGCTATGACCGTCTTACTTTTCTATGCTTTACAAATAATTTAAGGAGCTTTAAGGCATTACATTACCTATTTTAACAATGCTTTTATTTTCTTACTATAGTAATGTAATGGTAATGTATATAACTACTCTACGGTCTGAATTATACATGTATATATAGGTTAGATAGATATCTAAAATAATAGATAGATATCTGTCAAACACTTATGGTAGTATGTACAATGGAGGGTCGGAGTCAATTAAGTTACCCAGGGTACAATTAGCCTTACCTAATAGTAGTATGTTTAATGGAGGGTCAGCTTTACCTCGGGGTAAGTTTACAACTTTTGGTATACATAACTACAATCTGACCTACGGGTAAGAGTTAAC
>JABASH010003840.1:0-15451 GCA_019776445.1 Tomocerus maximus | reverse complement strand
TATAAATATCAGTTGAAATCTTCAATTTCGGTTTGGTTTCATCCGAGTTATGAGCACAGACGTAGAGTAGGAAAACCTAGGTACACCAACGAAGTCAGCACAACCTTAATTGAACTCTCTTCGTATACGTAGTTCACGGGAATGTATTCTACTAGATGAGGTTGTTTCTCATTTGTATATTTATCTGTACTAATATGTACAGCTATGAAACGCTAAATGCATCTGATATTGATAATACTAGATTGTCTTCTTTGTATTTTACAAACATATAAGATTGTAGAACATAGTTTTAAGCAACAATCACTCACATAGGAAGAAAGAAGAGATAGAATAGTACTAACATAGCTATTTAGTAGGTAGCTATAGTATGTAGGACACAATGAATTGAACTTATACACCACCACCACCATTGTGTTGTTGTTCAGTGTGTGTGTTGGATAGATTTGTGCATTAGACGACAGTAGTGGGGCAGATACTGGTGGATGTAGAAAGTAGCTGTCTGTCCGTAGTAGAACATTAGAAAGGGCTTAGCTAGTCTACTTTTGCGCTTTGGTGTTGTACAAATTGCATGGTGTGGGACTCCCCGGGGTTTTTCCTCACTCACTCTCGGGTAATTCGGGGGTGAACATTCAACATTCTCCAGTCGGATCTCGCACTTCCAGTCACTTCCAGTCTGTCCTGTCTTGTCCTACGACTCAACTCAAATATTGTACTACAACTCTCTCAAATCAAAAAGAACATAAGTAAGACACTAAACTAACATCGCAGCTAACTCAGTTTTCCTACTCCGTACCAACAAAAGCGAAGAAAACACTTCTTAACTATAGCAGAGTTGCATTTCAAAGAATAATAGTATTATAATAAGATCTAAAAATCAAGACATAGTCAGCAGTAGTCCTTCCGGTTCGTTATTCCGTTGTTATTGACAAGAAGTACGTATAGTGGGACTGAATTACTGTACAAGACACAACTTTCTGTTGACACCAATGCAACATAAGACCTACTTATAATTTCTGCTTAAGGATTAGAACACATTAGACGCATTAGTTTGTTTACTCGTATCATCATATACTTTTTGTTCCGAGTCCTCAGCGCGACTCTGCTTTCTCGGGGAGGAAAGTAAAGAAAACGGAAAGAAAAAGAAAGGGGAAGTTGTGACTGAGACTGAGAAAGTCTCAACTTGAAGGAAAACAAGTTGGAGTTGAAGGAAGGGAAAAGAACTTCTCCACTTATTCTCTGTAGACACATCCACGCGGACTCCAACCACTTTCGTCCTATAGACTTTATCAATTCTGACAGTGAATTCCTCTAATTTATTACATTACAACAGCAAAATGTGTCAATTTTAAGTAATATCCGGAACGAAAAGTGCTGTAAATTATTCGAAAAGTAACTGAAACCCATCCCTCGAGCTGTCACTACACCATCTTCATTTATAACAGCACTAAGCCATCTTTAGGAACAGTAAACTCAATTGTCAAATTAAAATTACAGCATTCAGTGACAATACAACAGTTTCTCGAGTTTGTTAATTTTTGTTACGATTCTAGATGAATATGTAAACTCAAAAATTTGGAAGGACAAAAGTATTCTTAGATTAGATGTGTAGTAAGCGACTGTTTGATGGTAAAATAATTGTTCTATTAGTAACATTGAGCCGAGACAAAAGGTTAGCAAAGGAACCGGAGAAAATCAAATTCTTTGACACATTTTCCACTTCCCTTAGCAATTGCTACTTGGGAGAGGAACAGATTTGACCTTGGTCTAGACTCTAGCTATACTTATAGACTGCAAAGGATGTTTATATAAAATTTTCTTCTGCGCTAAAAGCAATTAACGTATTATCTAATTGAAAATCTTAAGCTAACTTGTTGAGACCGGAACTTTTTGCTCTAAAGTATTTAGTCGACCATGAAGATCAGTCATTCTATACAATCAACCGTTGAAAGTGGAATTTAGAAACAGTTTTAATCTATATAATACTGAAGAGCAAATTAATTAAAAACAATTGTCAGTGAGAAATGAAACACTGAAAACTATCTGTTCATGTTTGTAATCACAATTCCAGTAATCTACATAACTGTACGTGGCTCCTAATTCCAGACCAGACCCAAGCATCTTCTCCTGAACTTTGGTAATTGCACCAATAAAAAATCAAAGGAACTTGAATCCATTTTGCTATCATTGTAATTAGCCAATGCAATTTTTGCCTGCACTACTTCAAATCTCAAAATTAAATTCTCCATTCTAAAAACGTTGAAACTTACCCCATTTGCAATTTAATGCTGAATACCCCAACTTATGCAACTGATTATTTGTTTCTAATCTAATTACGAATCTACATCTAGTGATCAACTGACTTTTTACAATCTCTCCACATCACATTACTGTTTGGTAATAAGACATAAGACTTAGGTTAGAAAAAACTGTGAAAGTTGAGAAGAAAGCTATTCTGGTGTATAAACAATTTAAAGGTATTTTGTGTCTGTTAGTGTGTGTGAAACATGACGTGATGACACACAAACAGTCGAAGTTGCAGTGCAAAAACAGCCAGACAATTTACTACTGCAGCCGACAACTTGTACTTGTAAGATAAAAGTTATAGCCGGAGCTTCACGTTATTAGCTTCCGTGTCGACAATTTACTATCAAGTAAGCTACGGCTTCTGGTTTTCCACTTTTTGCTCCGGTAGACCTTACTTATTGTATACCTAGGTATAGTCTTAACTTACCATGAATTTGTCGTCGTCGTTCATCGTTTCCATCGGTTTTCTCTTCCAGTAGACTCGCAATCAGTACCTTACAGTTTGTAGTCTAACCCTGAGAAAAGGGGAAAGAAGAAACTCTTCCCCGTCTGTTTGGTCTGGATTTTCTTGATTCTGGATATGTAGGCGGATGTAAAGTGACAGAAAGTGTGAAAATAACTGATACCGTACTGTGGTGCACCAAAAGATCAACAAACCACCTCCCACTTTCGTAATAATAACATTAGTCTGTTGTAAAGAAAGTCCGTTTAACAGACAGGCAGTTGCAGAAGGCGCCCTCCTGAAGATCTGAAAAGAAGAAGACACGACAAGATCCTTTAAATACATCAATAAATTATAATGGGCTCATCATTTCTGAGTCGGACGAGTCATCACCTTCATTACCATCACCCACCGACTCATCATCATCATCACAATCATCATCATAATTCCTCCAGCTCCTCCAGCTCCTCTTCCTCCTCAAGATCCTCTTCGTGCAAATGGAGTCGAATCATGATCGTGGCCGTGTGTCAAATGGCATCTGTCCTGTCACAAGGTATTAAATTATTAACATCTTTATTCTACTCATTTCCAATGATTTGCATAATCTTTCACTTGTCACATTACATACAAAGCCCCGTGACTAATTGGGCCACATAAATTTTAATTACTAAAATACCCATAATTCTTGAAACTGGAGATGCACCCAGCACTGAGTAGGTCATTTAGCGGTTTTCAAAGAAAATGCATCAACATGATTCTTTCGCAGGTACTTTAAAAGTAGTCATATATTACTTTGCCAAGCCTCATCCTGCAAAAAATGTTTAGACAAATGGAAAACGCAGGATAAAAGAAGTGCATCCAAAGGAAATTCCTAATTGTGGAAAGTTCATTGGCTCTTAAGTCCGGGATGCACTGAATAAAACCGAGAGAAAGGTGGAAAGCATCCTATTCCTGTGATGGCTTACAGGATGAGAATGACTAATGCAGAGTACAGTATTGGGTTACGTGGGATTACATTACAGAGATCATAACCGAGTATATCTTGTCAAGTGAGCTTAGTTATCCTTATGACTATTTCCATAATTATAAGAATGTAACGGGACGAATTATAATAAATTACACATTTATAACTTTCACCATATAAGATAACAGAATAGCAGCAGGTAACACATTTCATAAGTACATACTTATGTATTATAATGGCTTTGACTTCACTAACAAAACCTTTAGATTACAATGGACCGGATCATGTATGATATGCAGAAATGGATCTCTGCCCTTACTTTGAGCATACTATAGTAAGTACAATGCAGTCATAAAGAGTACGCATCATACTTAATACCTCAAATTCAAGTCAAACCTTCATATCTTGTTCACAAACACCAATTTAGCTCTTGACTCGTTCCTTCTCGTTCACCACTCCCTTAACTTACTGCATAAATATAGATTTCCATCTTAGAAACATCCATCAAAGTCTTCGGTTTGGGTTGGGATTTAATAATTTGATAGCTGAGGGCATAAATACCTACTTCAAAATAAAAATTTAGAAAAAAACAATGTTGTCATGAACCAAAGGATTTTGTCACATGTTAAAGCGATGAAAATTTCTTTAAAAAATGTATAAAAAAGTATGTAGTATCTGCTTTTGGTCAGGTACAAGAAAAAGGAGAAAATTGTTTGCTTGTATTGTACTCATCATTTTATTTGACGAAGCAGAATAAAGCTGAGACTAAACCTTGAAACGCCCAAATAAATAAATTACTAGAAACACCTAATGATGCTTGAATTAACTAATTATCGGGGTACTCTGTCATATTATAACTTATACCATTCCAATGTTAAACAAAGTGGTAACATTTATTAGGTTCTATCTGTAATTGTTTTTTCTAAATCATATCTGTGGCTTTTATGATTAAGTATTACTAAATCTATACATAATATGAACACATACTAGGTAAGTACTATACTAGTTCAGTATCCTGGCATGATGCAAGAGGTCCATTTAGAGTTTAGATATTATGATATGCGCAAGTAATTTTGTGTCAATATGACTGATACAAAAGGTTGTGGTGTAATTTAGTTATATCAAAATGCAACTTGCATTAATCCTTATGCAATACGGCATGTCATGAGCATAATAGTCAAACTATGTAAATAAGATAGTTTACATATTGCCTCAAGCGGTCTGATGTCTGACTATCTTGGAAATTATTACTACAGACTACAGACAGACAGAAAACAGTATCATACACACACACCCCGTCTGTAATTTCATTCTACCCGCATGTTGTGCTTTAAATACTTATTATGGGACTGAAAACTAAACTTTGACTTGTGTCAACCAGCAAGTATTGTAGGCAATGTAGAGTTTTATTTTGACGCAGCGAAAGCGTCGTGTACAAGCGAGCTTTGAGCTGGAGTTCGGAAGAGTTAAGGGATGGATTTGGGGCGGAGTGCGACATCCGATATCTGCTCTGATTTATCTTATCGACGTCTTTCCAGTTGCCAGAGCTTTCTTGTTCTTGGCTGTACTACCCTGAGTAGCTGAGGAAGAGCCACGAAAGGAATCCTGGAACAGAAGGGCCAGTAGACAGATCAACACAGAATTGAAATCTGAAGTGTTTCATCATTGTTCCTCTCCCCTGTTGCCTCCAGATATAGAAGAATTGATGCAAATTCAATCTGCATTCAGTCTGAACGCCAGTTGGTTGGATTAGACAGTTGCTCTTCCTCTGTCACTATGCAATTCTCTCTCAAAGTTTATTTTCTTAAGACCTGCATCTACCTATCCACACAATAACCTTCCAACTCTAAACTTACATCTCTCTGTATAACTTTGCTATCTCAGATATTGGGGTGACTAAAGCAGATGCTGAATTCTAATACCTTATTCTAAGTTCGGGTATATACTTTGCTATTTCTACTGTCCTTCTTGAAGACCCTCGCTGCATTTTCAGTTGCACGTTAATTCCAAAATTAACATTGAAACGCATTACTATAGTTGTGGGTGAAGTGCTCACTATTAGGACAAACGAATACAAACGCTAATAGTATGGTATGTAAGTTCTGTTTAGACATATTATATCACGTAGGTAGTATTTAGTTAATTTGGTAGGTGACTGTATTTGTAATGTAATTGGCTACAGAAGTTGGTAGTTAGCTTGAAAGCCTTTTCGTTCAATGAATGTACAAGCAATCAGATGGTACTTAATAGGAGCATGTATTAAATGTAATGTCCTGTGCAGTCATACATGTTTAAATAATAATTATTTCATACTTTGCATCCATTTAGGTAGGTATCTTGCAATTTTACACAGCCCAGTGGATTTATTAGCCAGATGTTTGTACAAATAGAAGCTTGGAGTAATTAAAACCCGATGAATGCACTCATTACACCTCATTAACACAATATGACCAATGTTTACACCACGATTCACAGTGCACTTTCGTTGAGTAGCCATAATTACACTAATTTAACAGAGGTGAGCTTACAAACAAACTTTCATATCCACATTTGGTTTCTGAAACTTGGTCTACGGAATGGAACGAATATTATGAGACTTTAAAATGTCTGGCTCTGGCTTATCGGATTATGGTTATTCGATCTGTATTAATATGTGGATTGACTAACAAAGCACTCTAAACATTATTATAAGTCAAATAAATTGAACTAATATTTTATCACTTTACTAGTATTTAGCTCGTTGCACGGACGGTGAAAAGCAGGATTATCTAGGAGACGGAGGTGCAGGTTGGGGTAATCAGAATGGTATTGCAAATTGAAGTTCAAAATAATGTCTGCAGCAATACAGAAGAATTTCTTTGTCCATTTTTCCTTCTAACTAAAAATCTTGTAGCGCTAAAATTTTGATTTCCAATTGTTGATTTCCAAATTTTCCCCGTCATAGTCGATTCCCTACAAAAATTTTCCCGTAATGTATTAATTTTTCAAAAGTTGAAATTTACCGTCAAAATTGTCAAGTTTTCTGTGTTTTGTATCTATTTGGAACACAGTTTATAAATATTTTTAATCTTATTTGAGCATTTACATTGCGCATCATAGGAATAGGTATAGATGTAGTAAAGCGATTGAGGAATCTTGTCCCAATCCCAATTCACCCATCTTGGCCCTACAAGTCTGCAAGCACACGCAGACATACACAAACGCATCGGACACGTCTGTATTATGTAGTGCGATTACAACCAAATGGAAAGGTTAGGACTAGCTTATTAGTAACAGTTTATGCGTGAAACATTTGGATGCCACATCTCATCACCACTAGTATACTACGTAGCGAAAGCTATGTGTTTGTGTGTTCTAGAGAAGTAGTGTTAAGTTAGGTCGACTCTCTGGTTCGCATTTTGGTTTAGTGCTCTGTGATCCTCTCATTATAGAATTATTATCACTTTACTACATTTCTCTATTATCCTTCACTTCACTACTCGTTTCAACTCAACAGGACTCAACCTCCCTTACTATTTACTAAGCAAACCACTCAACGTAAAATCTGTCGTGCACCAAACTTGAGCTGAGTAGAGTTCACTTGGCTTTACGGGTTATCTTTGAATAACTTTGTTTACTTTTCTAACTCATAACAGTAGTACAGAAATGCAATAGGCGGAATTATTAGCATTTAACTTTGGAATCCAATCCAAATTGCATTGGAAATGGCTACATTAACTGTTACAAGGAAAGCTTGTTATGAGTAACATAATTTAGAGCAAAGCATTCCAGTATGTATATCACGGTTATAATGACTGTAATACATAATTTCAGATTATATATATTATATGATGTGCACTGTCTTGTTAGCATAAGGAGGGCTAAGCAACATTATTATTTACATAAAATAACCAGAATAGTATTCATACCAAAGAATCAACATTTTGAATTTAAGTTTTTGTCAATAGAAAAGGGAAAGTAGCAGAAAATACGTAAATCCGAGTATTTTGCTTTCTTTCCCTCCATGTCTCTATGTGAGCACTCCAGTTTTCACAGTTCAGTTGGCAATACTATTCAGTATATGAAAGAGATAGCAGTCCACGTTATTGTACGACTCTCTTAATGGTTCAATTCAGTTGACTCACGATATTCACGAGTGAGTAGTCAGCATTGATAATATTGGACTGAACACATTGCTTACTGCCTTCTGTCTGTCCCATAATATTGTAACAAGCCTTACGGATGCACAGAAAATTTTGTTGGTCTATCTGTAGTATAGTAGTGCCCAAATCTATGTACAAAACTGACTGTGTTGTAATATACGTATTTAGTACTCGATGTGTACATCATAATATGTTTAATCAGAATAGTGCAATTAATCAGCTACTTTATTGATACATGGCCATGGATTACCTACTTTAAAGAAAATTCAATATTGTTACTTAAGGATTGAATTTGTATTCGCTCAATAGTTAGTAAAAAATAAATTGGTAACTTCGCAGAACGCTTGATTGTAAATTACATTCAACTGAATCATGACATTACTCACACAGATATTTGGTGTAGTGCATTATAGGTGATAAAAATGGAAATTGGGGATATAGGTCGAGATGATTAAAATATCAGTCTTCTACATTAAAAGAATGCATTTAAAAAAATGTTAATACTCATATTGCAGTTATCATCTTTATAAGAAATTATATCAACATTATGTCAACTAATAGTTAATGAACTACTGGTACTGGCTGCTCTTTCGTTACTACCTATGGAAGAAAAGTTTAATATTAAAGAAAAGACATGATACGGTTACAAAAGAAGGTTGCTCTTTTCTTTATTTTCAAGTGCAGAGTTAATTTGATGAAATATCTGTCATTGATATCATAATGAACATGTAAGTAGGCACGTAAAAATAGATGAGATGGTACTAAATACACATGCTGTACTGCATGCTTATAATATCCTTATAATACGTAAACACACGAAATTTCATCATTCCTGAATTTCTTATTTCATTTTGAGCAAGACTCAATTTACACGAGAAATTGTTAGAAGCAATTAATTACGCCTGCAGTCTATAGCCTGCAAATAGTAAATATGCTCGACAAGACACAAACACACATCTGGGTTTTTATTACTATTTATTTAATTAACATCCATTTGGTTATCCGATGTATTTACAAGGTTTCACTGCTTACAATTCCAAATGCTTAGATTTCAGTACTACTGCACTACCAATAGGTACTCTGCAACTTGGTTAGTTTATCCTTTGCTGAAATGCAGTTCATAGCCTGTAATTTGTAAACTTTGCACCCGCATAAGCCTATATGTACCGATATTTCGGACTGAGAATTCACATTATAGTTATCTATAGCTATATCGATAGGATCCCACAGAGGTTTATATCATGAGATGTTTGTTTGATGAATAGAAATGGAATTAAGTGAGGAGGACTGAGATGAAATGGCGTTAGGTATGTAGATATGGATGTTCGTTCTGAGTATTAATAATATTGCCTATATGCACTGATATATTAGGTGTAGAGTATTACTATAGGTATGTTTAACTACTTTTAACGCACAGGATGTCTGTTTGAGTCGGAAAGGTGGTGTGGACGTGGAGCTGGATTGAGTTGAGCTGTAAATGAGAATGATGTGACATAACGAATGAGGATGTCACGAGGAAGAGGATGATCATTATAATGATCATCAGCACTATTCTGAGGAATTATCATCATTTGCGAGGTGGATGAAACAATGAGCTGAGTGACAGTAACCGCTGCATTGCATTGAATTAGTGTTCACACAACATATGCCACGTATTTACATGATGACTGAGACTCCACGCACAACCGTCCTTATATTCCATTTAGTCTTCTGTTAGCGAAAATGCCTATGACTTGTTTCCCTTTTAAGCTGGCATTCTTCCGTGTCTCAACACGCACTGGATCACACACAATCACAACATGCACACAAAATCAGAAGACTGACTCCTAAACAAAGATGTAATCTGAACCATATTTACTGCCTTATACCAGTCTGACTCTGAATGGCTCACACGAGGTGTAGGTGTATTTTTTGATGCCAAATTAATCACTGGGTATTGACTTTTCAAAACTTGAATAATTTAATCCGTCCGTTACCTACCGTTAATTCTTAAAGACCATTTCCTTTTTTCAGTTATCTAGTAGCAGGATTAAAGTAAAAGCTTATTCAATCAATTATACCGTATTATATGTACATATCATTTATTATCGTTTACTATGTAAGAAACCAAAGCAAACTGCAATATTTTAAGCCTCCACTTTTGACACAAATTCACTGCCTGTGTTATTAGTGTCGCATAGAATTTTTGACATAACTTGGGTATTATGCATAGTGGATAGATAGAATAATAGAGCTAGAATGGGAAAGTAGTGGTGTACTTTGTTAACAACAGTGTGATTTCAGTTGGCAACTTCATTGTTCTCGAGTGCTGAGATCTGTGGAGGAAACCATAATAGTGAAATGAAGGAGATTTATAGGTGGGAAGTGTTGAGGGATTCATTGGGATTTCGTACGGGGAATTCCACTCTATTGTTTCCTTCTGATTCACTCACTACACTTACACTAACTCTTGTCTCCCACTTTCATTCTCCTCTGTTTTTCGTCCGGATTAGCCGACTTATCGCGTTATGCATTCACATTCCACGCTAACTTACCTTTACTTTATGCATTTGTCCGCACATTTCGTCCTGATGCAGGTCCCCCTATACTACTACTACCTCTTAATAGGAAAGCTTTGTCGAGAACGATAAAAAGATAGGGAGAGCGACAAACTGCTGTTCTCCCTATCTCCACTGTTTGAGAAGTTGTGTTGTCTCCTATTATATCTGGAGATAAGCAAACGGAATCTACGGGGAAAGCCGCTTTCACTTCTCGGTGAAAGTAAATAAGTTGGCATTATTTGTGTATTAGGAGGTGCAGAGTGGCTGTTGTGTGTAGTGTTTACAAATGTATAGTTGTGCTGTATGTAGAGCAGTAGAGCAGATACATTCAGAGACATTATTGTGTTAAGTTGTAAGTAGCTATAGATAGGAACAAGATAGAGCACTTATTTACTTGACTAGACTTAAGCTAGGTACAAGTAGAGATTAGATTAGACAAATACTTATCCGCTTTGGGTTGCTTGGGACTGCATTGCATTGTGTGAGCTCAACTCTAATCCTCTGACTCATCTCAGGCTTTCTTCGTCATAATATTGCTCTCTCTCTCCGGCCACAGAGCAGATATACTTACTTACCGCTTCCTTACTTCCACATTAGCCGTCTGTTTATCTGTATCCGAGCGTCCTTTCTCTACCTTGGAGAAAGGCAAAAGCGTTAAAGTTAACGCTCAACTTGTCGACCGCAGTGGAATGCTTCGTTGGTCGTTTGGGTTCTCCTCTGGAGAATGAGAATGCTCATCCTCCACTACTTACTCACTCCGTCCGTCCCTATAATTTCTATTTCATGTTTGTTAACAATAGCAGTATAAGTACGTGCAATTAATAGTTTGTTATCTCCACTCCACTGTGTCCCTCCCTGCATTTCCATCGGAGATATTCATAATTATGCACTGTCTCGACTACATACGTATAGAAAGCAGGATAATTATTGTTATACTGCATATACCCTAGTAAGTACTCGTAGCAGAAGAAGAGGTGCAATGAGGCAGTATGTTCCAGATAGGGAAGAGATAAGCATAGCTAAGAGTGTCTCCGTAATTACACGGCAGGAACGAAGGATGGCCTAGAAGATATTATACCGAGGGAGGAATGCATGGCACTAGTACATGCCGTTTCTCTGTTTGCTTTGTCTTTGGTTTCAGTCAGTTAGAGAGAGTTTTACACTGTGCACACATAGCTTTATACTATTATCGTGTACTTTGGATTTATGGTCTACTGGCTCTAAATTGCATTGTTCTTGTCAACAAAACACAATTGCTTAATATGCATACACTTTACTTCCCTTCATCTTTCTCTATCCACAATCCTCGTTTCCCCACAAATAGACACTCGCTCTAATAATATATTGACAAACTGAATTTACATGAATTTCTGTTGACTCTAGTCGCATTTAAGACATGAAAGATTAAATTAATAATCCCACTATCTACATAATGGCACAACAGAATTACATCTCGTACTAAACTTTGTTGTACCTTAATATTTGTGACAGCTTTCTCATATCATGTGGCTTTGCTGGCTACACACATTTATCATGACATATTTGACTGTGAAGTATAAATATTAACAATATTTTATAGTGTTGAAGTGCAAATAAAATATTAATGATTGAAAATGTGTATCAACTAAATTGCCAACACTTTCATGAGGTATACAGGCACACTTGTGAAAATTGAAAAAGTAAGGGGAAAGTAAACTGAAGCCTTAAAAAATTAGTGGAGGTAAAAAAGTCGTAAGGTTAAGTTAAGTTCAGATGGATTGTAGCTTAGCAGAAAGGATTCTTGGTGAAAGTTATTGTTTATTTCTTCATAAAAACGTTATATTTGTCTGAGCAAGAACACGTAGGGACATAGACACAACACAACTGCTACTGGTACACGGCAGGTACATTCTGGTCGGTGTACGGTCAGCTATTTGGTTCTTCTGGCTAGCTGTGGCTGGAGTGGGAGAGGAAGGATTGGAATGGTAAATAAAGTCCGCAGCAAAGTCCCATTACGGCAGAGCTCGCAGGATAAGAGAGGCAGTATTTGGTGTCTTGGCTGGTGTGTGTTGAGCGTGTATTCCGTCCCTACATCCGATATCTACGTGTGGTATTAATACATTTGGAAAAAAGGAAAGCACGTCGAGTGCCATTTATGTTCTCTCGCTTCACACATAAAAATTTGCGCTCGGTCAGGAAATGTTTCCGGCTTGGCAAGTCTTAATAGTTTTTCCTACATGGAAGCAAAGAAATTCGGCTGTAGTTTGTAGTTTGTAGATCGTAGTTTTAGTTAGTCGGACTAGGCACATAGAATAGGTAAGTGTCAGACTCTGTCAGAAGAAAAAACAGCAAGCAATGCCTTTTCATTGCAACGCAACATTACTACTACATTGTATATGTATGATCGCTCTGTAATGGTCTTCTGTGTAGTGTCCGTGTAAGTACAAACTGTTTTCGAGTGTTTCGATTTCACAGAATACACCCAAACATATTTTGATCTTTCTATGAATTGGAACAATTCTTTCTATTGGGATGCAATGGAAGGCGACGCATGAAACGGCTATTATGCTCCTGCTTTATTCACTTTTGTGATTTCTTATCAATTTGTATTATTGAATCGGATATTTTCGTGCCAATAGACTATTATTGAATCAACCGCATTTCTACTTTATTTTTTCCGAGTAAATAACATTAAGTAGCCTACTAAATGCATATATGCACACAAATAATATCCAACATTACCAGTAAACACTACAAAATCCCATGCCTTTACCACTCTTTCTTCCACTAAACCAAATACTGAGGAGAAAGTGAAACAGAAAAGTTTTTTCGCCACCCCTAAAAACTTAGGCTACATTATAGCTTCAGTATATCGACTATTTATAATGAACATCAACGAAAGCGAAGCATTCCATGTGGTTAACTAGCAAAAAATCCGCTTAGTATATCCTTTTTGTATTAAGCTGCATGCAAGTAATAAAATTTTGCTCCCTCCTGCATAATTTCCCACTGCATGACTATACGTACATGCAGTAGAACACAGATATGTACAGGGATGCGAATAGCGGTACGTAGAAACCCAAACTCTGCAAAATTGAAATAGCTTTCTTATTAGTTCTATATGATATGAAAAGCCTACTAAGGGTGAAAGTAAAAAAGTGAAATCCGTTGTTCACATAGCCTATGGAGTTTTAGTGGTGGAGTCATAATAATTTACAATGTTTGGTTGGCTGACTGAGCAACATATATTTTTGAGAGTGTCACCCCGACATCACATCATGTACTTACACCAGTAACTTACATTATATTACTGAAAGGACAAAGAAAGCGAAGCCGCCAATGAAAATTAATGCCTGTACTATATTATATGGTCCAAATGTACTTTATGTGCATTACAATACTATGGACTTGTCTCCCTCCAATACTTACTGGCAGTAGTTGCTCTACGTCTATAAAAGCCTTCTACTACTCCGCGGATGTTAATGTTATAGGTTTTTCTATGCATTGTTTAGTGCACTAGATTCTTAATGTAATGTAAATCCACATGACCCAACTCTATTGTACTATATGAAAGTGCATAGTCTCATTCAATTCAATTTTTTTGGTCGGTCCATTTAGAAGTCGAAGCTTTGATTTAATGCTATCCATTCACTCCTCTGTTGTTAGGTCAGCTCTCAGAGTGGCTAATATTAGATGATTTGACTTGCCTGTGGACTTGCATCACTTTTCCACTTAGAGACTGGACTTACTTCCTATACTGGCTATCCCTATGGCTTTCCCTATATTATCTAAATTAGTAATGTCCACTAGCTGACCTTAAAATATATCGCAGATGCTATTACAGAACTATGTCGTACTATCCGACCCAAATGATACGTGCATAGAATACGCAATCCAGTGCTTTACTAATGCTTACTTTTACTAAGCACTGTACGTATCTATACTACATACTTATACTATATCTTCCAAAATCCCAAACTCACTAGAATAGCATTCACAAGTGCATATATTTATATTCTTCTGTTCTAATTCCATTGCTACGCTGATACAGTCATACAGTTAGCATTAGTGCTGTCCAAAGGGAAGATAGAACGACTAATGTTGCACTACTCAGAACCGGAAAGCCAACATGAAGTTCCTAAAAAGTAAAGTAGGCACTGTGAACACAACCTACACTACATACAATAGTCATCAGAGCTAAACTATTATACGCATTATATGTTTTGTTTTGTAGACTATTCACAATCATCATGTCTAGAATAGTACGCTGTTACATACTAAACCCACATTCTTTACTACTATGTAGACAATTTATTTAAGTGTCATATTATGCATTTACAATTTACATCATTGCTAAATAATGTACAGGGTCATACGATTTTTATCTCAAAGTCTGTAAAATATGTACACTTTATTATTTCTATTGTCCAAATTACTTACAGATATTTATGTAAAGCTAACATTAAGTACAGGTTTGCATAAAGTTACGATTCATACGACTTTCACCATGTGAAACTTTATATATGTAGTTTAGTAATATAAAGCGTTACTACTGAATATTCCTGTATTCTTTAGAATAAGTCTTTAACTTAAGAGCGTAAAGTTCTTAAGGTGTTCCGTCACTAGTTCGCCAAAATTCAAATTCTACGAGATGCCGTACTAGTCGCCAGGAGCAAAGGGAAGCTTGCTCCTACTTTACAACATTCCGCTATTACCCTGTTAGCTCATTTTCGAAATTTCATTACCATTTATCTCCAGTTCTACTCTAGCTACAGTATCCGACAAGGATTCAAAAAAATGTGATTTTCAATGAAAAGGGCTTATCGATATCTCTTCCGTGTTAGTCTTTGTAGTCAGAGTTGAATTTTGAAAATTCCTTGCCATAAGATCCCGCAAATATTGTTGGCTTTTTTTTGAGGTATTATTTGTCTTCGTAGCTATCGTAGAACTTGAGATCTATCGACAGGAATGAACCCAAGTCGAAAGTCGAGGCAACAGGATACACACAAATAAATCTGCATTGTAATTACATGCCTTAGAGTATAGAAAGGTATTATACCTACTCTAGAGCTGCCATGCC
>JABASH010003839.1:0-15453 GCA_019776445.1 Tomocerus maximus | reverse complement strand
TTCTATGCATTTTGATAGTTAAAATGACTTACTTTGACTATTAAAAAGCATATATAGTCAAAATTATCTGATGACTCTTTATGCATTTTAATAGTCAAAATTATTAATCTTAAACTGTGTACACGGCCCCCTTTACTCGGGCGAGCTTCTGTTATGGCTTGCCGTTCGTTTTTAAAATTTCTACTCCTTCCCTTTTTACAAAAAAGCAAAAAAGATAAAAGGCAAAAAATGTTCTTTTTTGTTCCCTGGGTGACTTGCGTGTATGGAAAATAGTAAATGGATAAATATCTTTCGTGCATTACGACAAATGTGGTTAGCCCGTTCAGCTAAGGAAACTTTGGAGAGTAAATCGAAGGTCCTTAAAATAATTACTTGCCCTATAATTTAATCCTTTCAGAAAATGGAATTTACGAAGCAAATTGAAGAAGTAATTTTTTTGCCGAAGAGAAATTGTATCTACTGAAATGAAGCAAATTTAAAAAAAAACTAATAAAACATAACTTGTTAATGGTCATATAAGGAAGAGTTATGATAAGATGTTGTGCTATGTGTTCAGCATCATTGATTTAAGATGATTAAATTTATATTGAGTATTCAGTCGACAATAGGTTTCGTCAGATTTAAGTGAATTAATCTAATGAAGCCATACCGTGAGATTGTCATCAGTAAAGTTCGCTTTTCCATTTTGAGACCAGTTTCTTAGGTCATTTGAAGTCAGTTAGCGTCTGTTTATCTAAATATAATAAATAGTGGCATAACATCTATATGGATGAAAATAGCTCAATCAGACGCAAATTACTCATAATAATTACTACTTAATTACTGAATACTAAACTTATCATACAGCCACGCCATCATCGCTAATATCGCTATGGTATATTCTAGCTTCAGCCCTGTATCCAGGGTTTTGATCAAATGGGCACACCAAATAAAAATATTGAAGAAATTTTACCATTTTCAGCTACATTATTTGGTCAGAAATAATACATGTTCACGCGAAAAGCTAAAATGTTTTACGATTTTTGGGATGCAGGGGGCTAATTTAGTATACCAATGTTTAACATTATGTATTAATTGCATTGTATTATGAAACAATGTTCCACGAATATGCTTTCTACCAAAACGAATTAAAGTTATTTCTACATTCTCCTTCAGCAATTAGTAATTAGGAAAGTTATATAGTAATTAAGTTGTTATTGACAATGTAATAGAAAAGTTATTGCAAGTAGTATCTATAGTATTTATCGTTTTACAATCAGAATTTGTGAGGCTATATTGTCATAATTATAAAGTCAACTTAATGCACTCTGTAGTTTATGACAAAGGAAATAAATATGCGGATAAATTTACATAAGTATGACTAGCTGTGAAACCCGAACCAGATAATGACCACCCACGGTATGAATATGGAGTGGAGACTAACACATCCACCATTGCTCAGCAACAACGTAACTGAGGTTCCAGTGGAGCGCCTTAGGACATGTGCTAATGTGCCTTTCAGGGTTAACCAAGTTACTCATAATTAATTATGGATTAGTTTTAAATTTACAATTTCATGGTTTCTTGAAAAAATAAAAGTATCAATCGACAGCAGTATCATGGCAGTATCGTCTGAAATTTACTTAGACGATACTGGTGTCAATTTAAATTACTCTGAATAAAGAAATGTACTAAATATTACGGATTTAGAGAAAGAACCAAACTGTCTTTATGGCGTGGCTCTCGACTCGGCTCACATCCGAACACCCTGAAATCCATATAAATTGTATATACATTACGTCTTATATCAATTAGCCAGCGTCAGTATAGGCACTGTGTTGCATGGTAGTTCATGATTAGATACAGTATGTCTATTTTTAAGTGGCCCAATGGTCAACAGTGGTCAAGACCATCTTATGCAATGTGTGTAGAATGCAAAATAATTACTGCCAATTAATTAAGGTATTTTTTGTGATTTTGTTGTGATTTTATTTCTAGTTTTTGTAATCGAAAAACGATTTTTGTTTATTTCTACTTTAGAATTTTCATTTCTGCCATACCGGGACACGTTCTTTCCATTCCATATATCGTTGCGGACATGCCATAAGCAGAGGGCGGGGCTTAGCTTTGAAAGTCCCTATACCACTAACGTTAAATGTGTCAATTTCAAACGTCTACAACTTTAGCCACACTTGTTGTCTCCTCTTCTAACTCACATATAGATTGTTAATTAGGACAAGACGATTTTAATGATGTATATATCATTGCTCAACCTTGAACCAATCAACCTCAAAAGGCAATTGGAAACATCTAAGTAGGGAATTGCGTTGTTAAGCTGAGTAGAGAAAGGAAAAGTCCTGGCGTTTTCAATGTCCGTTTTCTCCCTACTTTGAAGCACAGTGCGGGAGGAAGATTAGTAAAGTCAATTTCCTGATTGAATAATGCTTCCAAGTCCTCCAATCTCTTTTTATAGCTAAATACAAATATTACAAAAGCTTAAAACGTTTTTTATAATTACAACGTCATTAAAATTCAATATAATTGATAAAGGTCATGCACAGTTGAGCTCAATTCCTTTCTGTCGTTGTCTCTCCGCATTCTGCTGACACTGTAATTTTTAATGATGGATGGGGGAATAAGGACAAAGTTGAATCGGACGAAAGCAGCGGCAGATATTGTCATCAGCGCAACGAAAGTCGTCATTCATTCCGCCGCAGGCGGCATCGTCCTTAGCCTTATCACCAGAGTAGACGCAGACATCTCCAAGATTTCCAGGCTTCTTCTCCTCAGCCATGACAAAGATGACGGCGGCAAGAACTAAAACGCAAACAACGATGACCTTCATTTTCCTGAAATAAAAAAATCAGTTAATATAATATTTTAATGAATTGTAGGCACAACGTATAATGTATGAAAAGTATTTAGATCCTGCAGGTGTAATTTGTAAAGTTTGTCAATCAATAATAATCCTAACTGGATTTTGATATCCGGTCTACCAATCAGTGTTTGACTAGCCACCGGCTAGTGGCTAAAATGGTTGTGGCTTAAAATGGTTTTTAACCTGGCTAAACTTATTTTGAGCCAGTTGTTAAAATGGCTTTAAATGGCTGAAAATAAAAATTAACTCAAAATAAAGCAATTTTATCAAATTGCTGTAAAATTGGTTTGTAAGTGTTCAGAAGTCGATCTAATCTAATTCCATTTCGGACCCTATAAAGCATTTCAAACTCAAAGGTAATTAGGGACTACTTTTTCAGAAGGAGCATTAACGTTTTTATTGGCCATTTTAGCCACTAGGCCATGTTAATTATACCATTGTAGGCTTTAAAAGCTAGGTGACTGGCTAAAATGTAAAAAGTCCGGCTAAAATATAACACTGGTACCAATCTAAGTAACTAAGTGATCAAATTACTACACCCTAGGGCTCAAAATCTTATTTCAAATAATATTTTTTTCCAACAAATCACAGCAAATTTAAATTAATATTCAGAATATAAAATTTTGATTTACTTGGTTGGTGTGTTCGAAAAGAAGTTATTTGGGATATTATTGTTGAAGTTTTTGTTGGAATTTGGATGTAGAACTGCGGGTTTTCTTTGGTTTATATACCGCACAAATTTGGAAGTCCTAACCTATGACGTGATGACGCAGGTAATTTGCGGAGCAATTAACAAAGAGTTAAAAGTTTTATAATGAACTTCATGTATTTGATTGTCGTGTAAGTTGAACTCGGTAACGATAATAAATATGAAGATTTACGTGTGAGTAGCAGGGCCCGGACATTTATTTATTATATATAGAAAATATTTTCTAACGGTTAATCTGATATAGCTTTGAGACTTTGTATATATGTTACAGTCAGTTTGTACAGTTGGGGAACTTATACACGTACTAGTAAGTTTGTACATCAATTTTATTTTGAAATTTCATGAAAGGCTCCATGAGAGTTTGCATGGTCATGTAAGCAACTTTTATGACAGATATTGAGGTGTACAATTTGATAAAAATGCAACGATTTCTCTAAAACTATATTTTATATTACATTAACTGTCAGAAATGTCACTTTTCAAACTTTTTGCGTTTACAATGCAATTAATAATTACTGTCCATCAAATTACATGTTTAAGAATATTTTTATCAAATTGTGCACCTCAATATCTGTCAGAAAAGTGGCTTACATGACCATGAACACGCTTATGGAGCCTNATATAGACGTTTCGTAATATTTTGGATATCTTGTCAAGGATAGTTTTAGGCTTTACGTCAGTGAGGTGTGTGCAGTAATTTTATGTAATAATATTTAGATAAATGTGGCCTTTTCCCAAAACTATACTTGAGAAAAAGAGAATCTCAAGTGATTCTTTTCCAGATTCTTTTAATATAATGAAACATTATGTTGCAAGAAATAAATATATGCGTGCACAACGGATTTAGGTAATACTATAATCAAAAGTCAAGATAACGGTGTGAATAGCTGGGTTAGGTACAACTCAATTTCCCTAAGTAATGCGCGGCTCTTACACTTTATCTTAACCTGATTTCTCGAGTTACTCCTAGAATAATTTCAGATCGTAGTTAATTTACAGTTAAAGTTTTAGAATCAAAAATATTAGACTAACTACGATGTGTTTATGCAATTGTGTTTGATGAGGCTGAGATAGGAGGCTTGCAAGGAAAGAGAGCAAGTTACTCGTGTTTAGTTTGCCAATTCGGAAAAATTAGAAGAAAACTGTAATATAGAATAGAGAAGAGTAGTAAAAGCATTTACTCAGTGGCCGTTTTTGGACAAAGCACGAGTTTCTACTAGTGCGAAAGGCCTTAGTTGGGAATTCAGCTTGGCTGAAGTAGCAAAGCAATTCTCGACTTTTATTGAGTAGAGTTAAATACTTAGTTTAGCTTGACAAAATGCAAAGCTATTGAAAAAGAGGAAACGATTTTAGTTGTTTTATTAACCTTGTATCAAATGTTAAATGTCCACACAGGCGAATCCTTCCAGATCGTCTCAAGAGTGACAAAGCTTCAGTCCTTTTAGGGAGTGTAATCCAAGACACTAAGTAGTGTAGGTTTTTAGGTGCAAAATCGTAAAGCGATTTTGCTTCAAAATTAAACTATAGAAATTGTGGCAGAGCTGTTTCTCAAATCTCGAAGTGTAGATCTTAGTTGTTTGTTTGCACTAAAGAAAATATTCGAACCTAGCTCTAACAAATAATATAATCAGTAGAAGCAAAAATAAATGTATTTTAGAATTTACCGGAGCTAGCTCAACGTTGAAATTCAAAATAAAAATAATAATTTGGAAATCGTCTGGGGCAAAGCTCAACAGAGGATTTCATTAAAACAAAAGTAAAAATTATAAGTATTAAATATTTGTGAAAGTAGTACTATCAAGAAATAAGTTTTTAGTTTGAGTTGTGTAATGAGAAATTGAGAATGTCAGAAAAGTGTCTGTGCAAGCCTATTTATTAACTAGGGTTTCCTTTGTCTTCAGTAGAGTTCATCAGAGTACAGAACTCGGAAATCCAAATCGACCACTACTTAATAATGGAGTCATGGTAAAGGACAAATAAAATAGTGGAGTCGAGGTAAAAGAAGAATTAAAATGACGGTGTGATACTATCGTAATGAAATTCAATGAAAGCTATGAGAGAATTATATAGATGTAACTGCAGAAAAATGTTTCAGTGATCGGTTGTAAAATGGTGAATTTTGTGTGCCTATTATTATGGTTCAATAAAGTTCCATTTCTACCCCGACTGTAGGACGGGTTTATTTCTAGTCTAAATGATGAATAGTAAGGATAATATTATAAGGATAAAAATACTAATAAGTAGCTGAAGCAGACGCAAATTACTCTTGCTCTTAATTACATAGTACTTAATTCGATATTAAACTTATCATCTGCAGCCACACCAACATCGCTAGTATAGTATTCTAGTTTCGGCACCGTATCAGTACACCTCTATGTCGAGATTTTACAAAATGCATACAGTTGCGACAGTTAAGTCATGGGTTTTGCCTCTTTTAAAACCTAACCTAATAAAAAATAAAAATGTTACTAACCTAACTTAACCTTAACTGTCGTACTGTCGCAACTGTATACTTTTATTGTCTTATCGCTGCAAACAAACAATTTTACAAGATTAAGAACGAGTAATACTAGTAAGCGAGTTTTACTGGGATCTCCTCTCTCTCCAACATTATTTATTGTGGCTATCAATTATGTAATCAACTTACTTTCTGAACCTGAAATATCTTCGAATTATGGATTTTGTTTGTATACATCTTTACCAAACCGTTCTGTCTTAAGTTGTGTAGATGACACGGCACCCCTAACTAAATCGAGATTAGTGGCTAAATAATTATATTGTATCGCAGAAAATGCATGCAAATCAAACTGCTGCAATGCCCCCTTAACATACTAACTCGTGTATTAGCAGTATTTACTGTACTTATATGTACATAACTTAACATGAATATTATGGTTTGAATGAAAGAATAGATTTCAATGCTTATTGAAAAAATCATTTGACAACTGTATCGTCTGAATAAAGAAAGGTATGAAATGTTATTCATTATGAGTATGTTGAATACAAAAAGTGTAATTTTATTGAAAACGATTTTCCTTCTTTATCAAACATGCAATGACATGAATAATTTATAAAAGTGAAAAAATGTGTAATTTTAAATAGTTATTTGTAGAAAATTACGATTACTATTTAGGCATTTAAAAAGGCACTTTAGTGATGGTCATTTTCGAGATGGTCCTGAACGCTGCTGCTGCTGGCGATCTCGTTGAGCACCGTCTTCACCTCCAGCGGTTAGAACGTATTGAGCAGTGTTACCTTTCTTGATACATCGACGTACTTCTGATCGTCCATTGACAAAACTAGTTTGGAAGAGTACATTTGCATTTGTGTACATTCCTGAAAATTGGAAAATATAATAGAAATACATTAATTATTATATTATTATGTATATTGTGAGTCTTTAATAGTTTTTCTGTCTCACCGTCTTTCAGAGACACGCAAATGAATTGTGTCTCCTTGAATCGCTCCCGGATGAGACATCCAATATTCTGCGTGTGATTCATGTCCAAAGCTGCATCTATTTCGTCCAAAACGTAGAAAGGCGCCGGGCTATACATGCAAAGAGACAAAACCAAGGCAAGAGCGACGAGAGATCTTTGGCCACCACTCAGTTCAGTGAGCGATTCTTTCCATACACCGCCGAGGCACACATGAATCTACAATCAATTATTTAATTTAATTAACTGCTATGAATTTAATTAATCTTTATTCGCTACATACATTTAGACCAGCTGTCAGGTCATGAGGGTTGACGGGAACTAGACGGGCGTGGGATTCGGGCAACAATGTACTCATCATGCTATCGAATTCTTTATTGATTCTGTCATAGGCGGCAGAGACAAGATCCATCTAGTCAAATAAAAATTGTTATACACGGCCAAACTAATTAATTATCAACAATTTTGTTACTTTGTGCTTGTCCAGCTGCTTTACGGCTTCCTGCAATTTGTTTCTATTGGACGAAACTTGTTTTAATTTCTTTTCCGCTTCTGTAATTTTCATTTTAGTTATATTCATCTTTTCAGCTCCTTCAAAGTCCAGCCGTTCTTTCATCGTAATCATCCGGGAGTCAAAAAAGTCAACCTCTTCTTTCAATTTCTACACAAATTAGTGTTGCTTTTATGTAACTAAATACTTTTTTGAAATTGAAAAACTATAAATTTCTATTATTTCAACCTTAGAATTTTCATTTCTGCCACTGGGAGGAAGATTAGTAAAGTCAATTTCAGGGTTGGATGCTTCCAAGTCCTCCAATCTCTTTTTTATAGCTAAATACAAATATTACCATAAATACGTTTTGTATAATTACTGCGTCATTAAAATTCTATAAAATTGATAAAGGTACCATGCACAGTTGAGCTCAATTCCTTTCTGTCGTTGTCTCTCCGCATTTTGCTCATTTCCGTCTCATGCAACCTTTCTTTGGCTTTAGTGATGGCATTTTCTAATCTTTGTTGCTCTACCTGCCATTTTTTATTGCCACCAACTTCTGCGTCGTAAATTTTTTGTTTTGAGCTAAAAAGTTCCCTTGCAGCTTCAAAAGCCTTCAATTTGGAATTTGTATCTTTTAAGTATTCATCAAGCTCACTTTGAGCTTTATCAACATCCTGAAAGAGAAAAAATAGAAAATTAATTATTTATAAAATAATTAAATAATAATTAATCCCTCATTTACCTTTTGACAATCTAGAATCAATTGTTCTCGGGCTTTAATGTCAACATCCACATTAGAATAAACTGCCTGGCGGGCATCGTAATTTTTTTGTGCGATTTCCAAGGCTTTTTCGTATTTCTTGATATTGAGCTTATTTTCCTCGTAGTGCTTTGCACGAATTGTGTCCAAATTGTCAACTTTGGATTTCAGTTTAACTGCCTCTTTTTCTAACTGCTGTTTCTCCTTTTTCCAGACATTATTTTGCTCCGAAATTGTTTCTGTTACAATTAAATATTTTAAAAAATAATAAATTTAAATCTTAAAGCAATGAGAAATAAAAAAAAGGTACCATTTTTCTTTTTGATCTCTGCAATTTCATTCATAGCCACAAATCGGGGAGTTTGATTTCTCAAATTAGTTGCAGTTTCCAATTCGTAAGACACTTTTCGATAGGCGAAGGAAAATTCTTGTTCCCTTTTGTAATAAAACAAAACATTTTTTTAAATAACGTTAACTATTAACAATATTTGTAAATTGCAAAATTACCTTTTCAAAATTTGTTGTTCATGCTGAACGTTGGCGATCTCTTCGTTTAAACTTCTCACATCGTCAGCCGCTTTTATCCAAGCCCCACCATTTTTTCTAGCACCTCCTTGCATAATTCCATCGGGGTCGACAGAATCTCCGTTTTTAGCAATCGAAAAGAAATGGTGACCAAATGCTACTTTCTAAAAATAATTAAATCAACAGTATTATAATAAAATATATTATAATTAGCAATTAATTAATTTCAATAAATTATAATATGTAATTACCCGGGCATCTGCGGAAGTTTCGACCAACACTTTGTGGCCAATGTGACTTTGAACTAAATCGTGATATTTGGGGTCATACTCCACTAAATCCAAGAGTCTGGTGGCAACACCTTTTCCTAATTTAGAGTCCAACATTTTCTGTGTAATATTGTTTTGTGAATTGGACTTGAAAACATCCATTGGATGAATTGTCATTCGATTTGGAAGGACTGAAAATGCAAATTTCATTAATTTTAATTATTTGTAATTATTTTTAATATTAGTTTGTTAATACAATGCAAAATAATTTACCTCCTGGCTGTACTAAATATTTTGCCACTGAAGCTTCGTCAACGACCACGTGAAGAAGAAATCCTTTTGCTGCCACTTCAAATGCAGTTCCCCAAGTTTCAATATCTTTGAATTTAATCAAATTGTAGACCTGTCCTTTGATTTTTTCGGGATCGGCTTTTCTAGGATCCTCCCTGCATTAACATTCAATTAAGTAATTCTTCTATTATGTACAATTACTGCCTTTAAGACAAATTATGTCAGTAAAGCGAAATAAAAAGATTTATATTTAAAGAAAAGACAATCACTTGTAGTAAAAGTTCAGTTCTGGATATTGTCTGAAGATATTCTGCTTTCTTTTTTCCAACTGACTCAGTTTCTGATTAAGTTCCGAAAATAATCTTTGCCAGTCCTTGGCAGTTTCCATGTCAAAATTCTCCTTTGCAGCCTCCCTCTTAAATTGTTCCATATTCGCAACTGCGGCATTGTACCGATTTTCGATGTCTTTGTGAGCAGGAGCTTTTCTTAATTGACCTTCAGCAGATGATAATCTTTCGGCGAGTCTTTTTTGATCCATTTCATTCATCTCAATGTCTGTTTGTAGACGCAACACCTTTTCGTCAACATCTAAATGTAAATAATTGCAAATCAATCAAACCTCTGACTTCATGTCACATTCAAATTCTGAAGTGAAGTTACATATTACTTAAATTAATTAGAATTAATAATTACCTTGCTGCTGTTTTAGTGCATTCATAGCGTTTCCAAACTCGTCAACGATGGCTCCCATTTTCAATTCACTTTCTCTGTAAGCAAAAATCAGGTTGAATAATTTGTCAAATAATACTAGCTCAACTCAGAGATTTCGAAAATCTATCTGCTAATACCAAAATCGCAAGTTTCAGCTCTCAGAAAAATAAATACTATTTGGCTATCTGATATATAACTTGATTGAAAATAGCTAGACTAGTGAGAGGAAATAAAATATTAGTGTCTACAAATTTTCTCGCACAGTTGCAAGTTGCAACTGCATGACAATTGCATAAAAATTGCATTTGCATGGTTTACGAGTTTGCGAAGCCTACTCTGAGTTGACCGAATATAAAACAAGTGAAATGTAACTCACAGTTTTCTGGCATCGCTTAAGTTTTTCTCGGCAGTCTCCATTTCCAGCTTGACTTTATTAAATTCCTCAATTAAGGACTTTCCTTTATTTTGGAACTGATCCATTTGTTTCTTTTCGTCGTCTCGAGCAGCTTCCTTCTCATTCACATTCTCTCGAGCTTCTTGCTCGTTTTGCTTTGCGGAATTCAACTCCGCCTCGGACAATAACATTTTCTTTTTGTACACGTTCATTTCCTTTTCTGCTGCGGATATTTTCTCATCGAAGTTGGTTCCTACCTTTTGCATATCGTTCTGTCTCGCTTGGCATTCTTTGATTTCGTTCTCGTAACTCTTCTGCTTGGCTTCATCTGCACTATCGGCGGACAAAACTTTCTCAAGTGCTTTGTTACGACTTTCCAGCTCAACTTTCTTTTCCTTGTACACTGCAACATGGTAAGCTCTTCTTTTCTGTGTATGTTCGCTGGTCAACAAATTGTACTCTTCAATGTCCGCCACTGCCTTCTTTTGTTTATTCAGGGCCGGGAAGATTATCTCGTTCATTGTCTAGAATCATTAGATTTACAATTATATCATTTTTAATCAAATATTTTCTATTTCCTGATAGTAATTAACTAACCAATTTTATATTAATTCATTGTATATTTGTATAATTAATTAATTATAATAGTATATTAAATAATTTTAGTTTAATATGCTAGATAGGTACTAATTAACTTAATTATTTTGTATTCAAATAATTCAATATTTTACAGTAATGATTCTAATGTTTAATTATCATAATTATTTTTATATTTTTATATTAACTAAACATTTTTATAACATTCATTATTTAAATATGTTAATATTGCTAATAAAATTAGGAATATATACCTCATTGATGTTATCGACTTGTCGCTCCTTGTCGTTCAACTCCTTTTGAGTTTTGTCTCTTTTGGCCTGATAGGCTGTTGCTCCGACAGTTTCTTCAATCATGAACAACAGTTCTTTGGGCTTCATATTGACAACTTTCGTTATCTTGCCTTGCATGATGACGAAATTTGGCTGGTTGATGTTGAGTTGAACAGAGCCCAGCATATCCGCAATGTCTTTCTTCGAAGACAGCAATCCATTCAAAAAGTACTGAAAAAATAAAAATTAGAGTAAATCTCCAATGTTATGATACTGAAACTTGATATTGTTGTCAAAATTAATTTTCAAATTACTTTGCACAACTCTGCATTTTCTACAGTTCGAGAGACGATAATTTCGTCATATTTTTCGTATCCTACGGGACATTTCCCGTTTCTTTTGTCTGTGTTGTCAAACACAATGGACACAGAAGCTCGGAGTAAACCCGCTCCTTTGTAAATTAAATCTCCTAAGCAAGTAGCACGCACCTGAAATTAAATACATTATAAAATCCTTAAAAATTATACCAAACCAAAGTCAATACAAAATAATAAATGCTTACAGTGGCCAAAGAGTTGAGACCTAGAACAAAACAAATAGCGTCAAGGATGTTCGACTTCCCAGATCCATTATATCCGGTAATGGCATTAAAATGTTTGTCAAACGGTCCAACATTTGTCCTGTCTCGATAGGACTGTAAAGTAAATCAAATTAATTTTTATTTGCATATTAATTAACATTTATTTTAAATATTAGCCAAAAGTGTCAATTTATTTTACTAAATATAGTATTTCTCATTCCCAGGTACACTCGAGCAGCTGATAGCAAAAAATAAATGAATTAGATTGTACAATTAGTGTACTGTTAAACATACCTTAAACCCATCAAGAATCACGTGTTTTATAAACATTTTAAATGCCCAGGTGACAGATAAATGTGGACTTTAAAATAAACCTGTCCCTCACGATTCCAAACAGCTGATGACACTCTGCAAGTACAAAAAACAATTATTCGTTTATCATTGATAGTCAATTAAAAACAAGTGACAAGATTTTAAACCAGAAAAGTCAGTCAGAACTGTACAAGAACTGAATACAAATTAGAATGTTCAAAGACAAAGACAAATAAAAAATAAAAGGAAATAATTTATCTTTATGGATGACAGCTAAGAAAATACAAAAATCTGACCTTCAACCTTGAAATAGTACTCACCTCTTACGTTTTTATTTTCAGTTGTTCCAGTAAAATTAAAATTACAGCTCTAAGCTGTACTTTTCTGTTTGCCTTCTCGCCCTCAACTCAACAGCTCAGCACAATGACTCCAACTCCGACCGAACCAACTCAACCGTCAAAGCACACAAACCTAGAGCGGCAAATATGGGCCCGCCAATTAGTAAATGGGTGCAAGGATTAGAATTCAGTTTCTGCACTGCAAGTTTCCATGCATCGCTTCACGAATGATTTTCGTAGAAGAGAGACTGAGAAATCATTAGCGAGTAAAAAATCGGTCTGGTTTTGTTGTGATTGTGATTTGTGATACTAAATTAAATATTATTATTACTACAATATTATGTCCCATGATAATTTTTATTTCGCTTGGGTTCCTCAAGTATCGATTATAATATTGGAATATTTCCTTATTTAAACGAAAGCCTTAAAAAGCCAGTAAACTGCCCAGAGAATATATGTACTTAACCCTCACACGACCGACATAGGCATTAAAATGCCTTCTGAAAAGTAAAGTCCAATGGTTTGGGATAGGTATGCCATGTAACCTCAAGATTTTTGGTATATGTAAAGAATGTATCTATCTGCTTATAATTTTAAATTGGGACTATTAGGTTGTAGGCATTTAGATGCCTATGTTGTTATCTCCCAATGCATACAGTGTAGGCATTTAAATGCCTATGTTAGTACATTCTCATGAAGGCATCGTGACCCAAATGCCGCCAAATGCAGATCAATCCCAGGGTGAGCATTAAAATGCCTATGTCGGGAGATACTGTTGATTTCATATGTCGGTCTTGTGAGGGTTAAGCATTGAAGTAAGATATACGCAAGGTCAAAATACCTTGGAGAATGCGATGAAAACATCAAAATTAATCATATGATCATGTATTGATTAGCAAAGAGAAATCCTATTAATTCCTTCTGTAATGTTGAAGAAAAGAGTAAAAAGAAAATAAAAGAATTGGTACGGGACCTCAGAAAATGTGCGGGCGCGAAGGAATGGCTACCCATACAGGGACCGCTCGTCACTGGAAGAATGTTTTTCCCGAGATGGAAGGAAGGGAGCGAATTTTTTCCAGGGATGGAAGGGCAAGGAACAGAATTTTTACCGAAAAGGGAGAAAGCCAAACTTTTACATTATTCTGTAAATCGAGCAATTTTTTTGACGCGTTACCCCCGGCTTCATGAAATCGGGGAACTTTTCTTCCCGGAAAGTGGGAACAATATATTCATGGTCGCGAGAAGAAAACATTTTTCGAAGACCCGGAATCAATAGTAATAAAAAATTGGAAAATATTATTTGGGTAGCTTCGAAGTTGGGACGCTACAGATAATATCATATATACAGTACAAGTACATAAATATATAATATAATATTATTAAATAGGCCATTGTAAATAGGCATACGCGGGCTCGAAGATTAGTATTTATTATATAGTATGACTTTTGACCCTTGACCTCTATGTTTATATGGATGTTTTGTAATATTTTTTGATCATTAATATTTTTCATTTAACAAGACACTTAGGATTTTGTCCGAGTTCCATGTACGGCCGTCCGTTCATTTTTATAGACTTAAATTTGTGGAGGATTGCGTTGTTAAAATTTCTTAAATGCTGCTGTAAAATAACTGAAAACAGACAAAGATTATGTAAGTATTTTCTATTTTCGGTTTAAAAGAAATTAGAGTTTATGAAATGCGCTTCAACACCTTTTTAATATTTTGTGGTTTTTATTGTTCGTAACTATTTTATTTAAATGCCACTACACAAGATAATATTATTACCTACGCAATAACTACAAAAGCCATAAACTACGATGGAAATGTCCGTCCGTCTGTTATTTCGCTCGATAACTTTCTAACGGTTGCAGATAATTCTATCAAACTTTATTTTCGTTAAAGTCAAAACAAAGGCTAGTTTGTAAATGGGCCATATCGGTCACACTCCCTGACTGGGGGAGGGGTTCTTACACGGCTATGTATAACAGTACAAACAGTACATGCCCACTCCGTAACTTTAGTTCTGTTCACCCCAGAAAGCTGTGATTTAGATCATTTGAAAGCTGACAGTCTCCTTAACATTTCTAAATATGTCAATGGTAGGTAGAGGTAATCCGTCTGTAATTTATTGCTGTATTTAAACTTTAAATGGAATCAAAAACTCCTCCGTCTACGCCAGTTGACATGTTCAGTAACTTTGCTACTCCTCGGCTCAAACTCAATACAAAATTCGGTGCACTTTGAATGGTCACAGGCTCATCTAGTCCGAATCTGTAATTCATTGGTTTTCTGGCAATTTTGAACTTGTTGATGTATTTAATATCTATCGGGTTTATTGACGAATACTCTTCTAAACTACTGACCACGTCGTTGTAGCTAGCTGACGTTTTGTTCATACGGTCCAAGTTGGTGCACCATAGAAAAATAGCCACAAAAACCATATTGAAAAGCTGAAAGAGAATAAATGGGGGCATTGTGTGGTGCTGTTCAATTATTACGACAATAAAGATTAATACATATCTCAACGTAAATGACTGAAATGGAGCCATAATTAATCCAATAGATTCTTGATGAAACTGCAGAATGTATTTCATTGTGTTAGAATATTTTGCCACAATTTCAGGAGAACTGCGAACGATATCTTTGGAATTATGTGGCTGATTTCCAAGTCTGAAAAGGCAAAATATTGCACATTGTCAATAGATAAACATGTAGGCGAATTTTTTTAACATTCACATATGAATTTTAAAAACCTAAGGCAAGTCGTAACAGAAGCTCGCCCAAGTAAAGTGAACCGTGTACACAGTTTAAAATTAATTATCGATTTTATAAGCTCGCTTCCCAAACCCAGCCAAGCTGGTCTGGTGGTATGCACAGTCGTCTGACTAATCAATGTGCACTGCC